>PVKA01014999.1:0-39711 GCA_004027165.1 Ctenomys sociabilis
TATATGATTCCCATGGCAACTTTCTATTTGTTTACTTTAAAACAGGACCCACTTTAAGGAACAGTGATCTATAAGTAAAAAAAAAACTTGAAACATCTGAACATACAGCCTGTTCAATAAGAAATATGAAAAAAATAAATTAAAATTTTAAAATTTAAATTTAAAAATAAGAAATATGAAATTCAATATTGAGCCATATAGTAGCTATGTATACACAGATCAAAAGCATATAACGCTGGAATGATCCAAATAAAAATTTAAAATATACTACAAATGAATGTGTGGATCTGGAAGAAAAAAAAAAGGACAAAAATAATACACTCTCCTTCTACAAATGTTATGAGAATTGATTTTTAACTTACAAATTATGTTACTGATTTCTTCCCAAGGCAAAACAGAGAAACACCAATAAAATTCAACCACTTAAAAGTTTTTTCAAAGCAAAATATTTTAAAACACTTGCTTGGACCGGGCAGATACATTGGCAGTCTAAGCGTCTGCCTGAGAAGTGCAAGGATCCAAGTTCCATCCTGGTACCACATGCCGTACTGGCCCCACTTGTGGGGGCACATGCCTGTAATCCCAGCTCTGGGTAGTATGAGACAGGAGCGTCACTACAAGTCCAAGCTGAGTAGCGAGACCCTGTGCCAGTAACTAAATCTTTTTTAAAAAATCTTGAAATAAACTTCAGAATATTTTTAAAATTTTACTTGAGCTAAGTGGCCAAATCTCTACTCACAAGTACACTCTACCTATTTGCATAATTAAACAGCAATAAGAAGAATGAAGTTGCAGAGACTGTCAGAAGGGGCACTGTCCTATGCAACGGAATCTCTTAATTGCACTTCAGGGTTGGCTTCTACCCAGAAGAGGAATCCTTTTAAGTAAGCAGTCCCAGGACCCACAGATGCATTAGGACCCGGGGACCCTTGGAAACCCCTGGTAGCTGTAGGCTTATCCTCTGAGTGCAGTGAGTCTCCGCAGCCTTTCCTATGAGTTTCCATGCAGTTCCGAAGCTCAAGGTAGCATCTTCCTTCCTGTGTCTCAGCGTAGGCATTTTGCATACAGCCTGCTAGATGTGTTCTCTGCCATGACCAATCCTATTTCTCTTTCCTGACTCAGCCGCCTGAGTGCTGGAACTACGGATGTGCGCCCTGCACACCGTCGCCAATTTCTGTGCACCGTGACCCCACCACATGCTGCTATGGTTCCCACACAAGAGGGAAGAAAATTTGGGGTGAAGGAGGAGGAAGAGAAAGAGCAAAATGAAATAATGGGGAAAACACCTGCACGAGAGAAGGAAAAGAACTTGCCCATAGGATTATAAACACAATTATTTGGAGGAATAAGGACATAATTAGCTGCTCTCTCCCTCCCTCCCTTCTATCTCCCAAGAATAGAAAAAGGTCATTCTATCTGTGTTACATTTTTGTTTTGTTTCTGCCTTTTGCTAAGGGCTTTTGCAAATCTGCCTTTGTGATAAAATAAGAGAACACAGAATCATTCTCCTCACTCTACCTGCGAACAGCACTGCGCAAGGGGTGGGCAAAAGCCTGGCCCAGGGTCACAGGAAAGGCAATCTCAAAGCTCGGATAAGACTCGGGGTTCTTGACTGCAGCCCTTCACTTTATCCACAAAGTCAACACCAGCAGTCTAGATTTGTTATCTCGCCTCCTTCTGTCTCAAAGGCTGAGTGACAAAGAGCGCTTAGTGTGATACTGAGTGTAAATGACAGCACAGGAAGTCCGTTCTCAGGGCCAGCTGTGAGGCTGGCAGCTGAACGGAAGGCTGGAGAGCAAGTCTGCACAGAGCGCTTCCTGTCCACACTCGCTGGCTCGCCTCTGCTCCGGCCCAGACTCCTCCGCGGCCATGGGCCACGGGCAGGTTTGAAGTCCACTGAACTCAGGAGGCCCTCAGCACTGCTCAGCAAAAGGAAAAGCTGAATCAAAAGAGAATGAACCGAATCACCTACAGAACTGGGTAGTTCATGCTTTTAAAATATAACATTTTCTATGATAATTCACATCTGAATTATAAATCATGCAGTTTTCTGAACTGGGTATATAATTATTGAACAAATGTGGCAGAAACGCTTTTTTTCTGACATGGTGCTAACCTCACTTAATTCAGTCCTGAAACATGTTAATACATTTCTCAAGGAATTCCATCTAGTCACGTATCACATGTTCGAAGCTTAAAATGCTGAAAGTAAAGAAATGTTTCATCCAAACAGGTTTAGTATAAGCATCAACCATATATGGAAGAAACATTTCTGTGGAAACCACACCCACGGTGGCGCTCACATTTGTAGCAGCCAAGATATATTCACACAGATATGCCGGTGCAGCTGGATCGCATGCACATCGGTCTACTAGCTCTACGATGGCGCTGACACTTATTCCAAATGCAAAAACACGAAGAAACTGTAGGTGGACAATCGTTCTAAAAAAATTAACTGACCGTTCGTATGCCACAATACCTGGAAATCAACTTGGAAATTTTCACATCCAGTTAACATGTGGTAAACAATAATTTTAAAAAGAAATTATTGATGATCAAAATAATCTGTGAAAATAACTGTTTTATTTAATTTGTACTTCATACTGTCAGACCTCAACTAGTTGTAAGACTGTTTAATTATATTTATATTGATTACAGTTGAAATAGGATGATAAAAATCTGACAGATCCTAAAACACATTTTTTCTAAATTCTAAGATGCAAAACAAGCTGCAAAAAGACAATTTCTAAGATACCACTTTGATTGATTATAACATATATATCTTCATGAAAAAAATCTCTGACCAAACTATTGTCTGTAAATAAAAACAAATACAATCATGACACAAAGCAGTTGTTCTATGTTACTTATTCATGGAAGTGTTCTAATTTCTGGAAAGCTGAACTAGAGATTGGCAGGTTTTCCCAAAATCCAGAGGGCAAATATATTTAAGGAGGGAAAGAGACACTGAGAAAGGGTTGAAGACAAGCACAAAGACAGACCCAAAGAGGTATAAAAGTGCAAAATGTTCTTTCTTAAAATACCAGACTCCTTGAGCTGCGGCACATGCACTACTCAGGGGGCGGGGGGAGTGGGGGGCCCTAAATCAGCAGACTGAGGAAAAACTGCCTTGTCATCAAAACTCCAAAATATATGAATCTCAAGAGAAACAGACATGTGGAGCTCTAGATTTAAACCCAAACTCTCTGCAGAAGAAAACAAATTTTACCTGTAAAATCAGTTGAGCTACTTGCCCAGTAGACATTATGCAAGAGCAAAGCTTTTAAGTGTAGGATACTAAACTAATTTTCCTTTCAAAAGTAGGGGAGAAGCAGATAAAGGACACTCACTGCCGCAGCATTAAAAAATGAGAAGCTTAAATAAAAAGACTGATGAAAGCATAACATTAAAAGGAGAAGTGTTTAACTGTTAAATCATCCAAATTGCTTTGCCAAATTTTGACATGCTTGGTTTCCTGTAATGAAAAAAAAATCTCTCTCTCTCTCTCTCTCTCTCTCTCTCTCTCTGTTCCTTTCTTTTTCTTTTGGCTTTGGGAAGAAAAAAAAAGTGAGGAAAAATAACCAGCTGTTCCTTGTATAGTTCAGGAAACAAGTTTGATTTATTACTTTAAGGTTATTTTTGAATGAGCTGCTTGTGGCAGCCAGAGTGCAGAAGTCACTGAGGCTGTCCACTTGAAGGGCTCAAACTGTTTCCTGAACAGCCCTCCTTCACTCCTCACCTCGGCTGGCTATTATTGACAACGTGTGACTGGGGCCTTCCAGGATTTTAAAACAGCAGGGGTCCCGCGCGAACAATCGGGCTGTCAATTACCTTTTCCCCTGTTGTGAAAGAGGGGCCCAGGACAATGCAACTTCTCAGCAGGGAGCTGTGCAGCGCAGAGTATGTAACCCACTCTTGCACAGTTCGGCATTCAAAGCCAAGTAAATGGTTGGTGGCTTCACTTTTGTCTGCGTGTGTCAGTTCCAACCAGAATTACTGCAAGGTGTAGATGGGTCTCCATGGAAGGAGTCTGAAGTTCTCACTCGAGCAAAACTGACTCTGTACATTGTTATCTATGAGCTTCATGGACCCAACAGACACAAAGAGCTCCCCCCAGCCCGGTCCCCCTCTGCAGGCTTGTGCTTCGGGAACGCCCCAGCCTCTCTACCTATTTTGTGGTTTAAAAAACTTCCTGTGGGCATTGATGCCTCGCTGTGAGGACTGTCCATCATCCCGCCCCTTTGTCCGGCAGTTGCTTCCATTCGAATTTGACTGACTGAGGCAGCCTGAGTTATTTGTAAAGAACAACAAGGCTTTTCATTCATAATTTTAGGAGAGGGACAGGGTGCTAATGACTGCGCTTGAATAACTAGGGAATGTGGGTATTCAAGGCAGGAAGAAGCCCAACCAGTGACTAACTGAAGGAAGGAGAGGATGTAGGTGAAAAGTGCCTGGGTAAAAAGCTGAACAAGGACAGGAGGATCCCACATGTATACAAATACAAATCGAGTTTTAAAAAGGTGAGACACTCAAAATGATAACAGGAAGGTAGACTGGAAAGTCTAACAGGATTTCATTCACTTTGGGATTACAGGCCAGGCCAGCAATTACAGATTCCAAAACCCATAAAGTGTCTACGGAGGAAGGGATCTTTCTACCCACTGTTGTTTCCCCTACAAAAACAAAAAAGGTTTTTTAAAAAATGAAAACTGGTTTTCACTGTCTTTTGACACCTTTCACATACGGAGACAAAGAGGATGTTTTTTCCAGGGGCGTTCAGCTCTTGGTCGAATCTGAATTCCAAAGAGCTTACTTTTATGTAGCAGGACCCCAACGTGTAATGATCTCACATACCTGATGCTTTCAAGGAAGAGAATTTGTTACAGAAAGAAAAGTACATTTCTGGTTAAATTTAAAGCATCATAGCATGCTTGTTGAAATAGTAAGAGTATAATTTGGATTTTTTTTGGGGGGATTAAGAAATCAAAACTGTTATATTGAACCTTTGTATTTCATTTTAATTAATTTATTTTGCAATACTGGGAATTGAACCCAGAGCCTTTTTACTGAATTACACCCCTTTATTTCCTTTTAATTTCTGAAATGAGATCTTACTAATCTAGTACATTTTCCAGGAGAGGCTTAAACTTAGTCTTTCTGCCTCAGCCTCCCAGAGCACTAGAATACAGGTATGCATACACCACCACATCCAGCTAAAATTCATGCATCTTAAAAACAGTCCTAGCCAGGGTGCTCTCTAGAGTGAAGAAGGCTGAGGAGTACTGGGGCCTGAGGTCAAGGCTGACACCCTGGGATGAGCTTACATTTGTCTCTTAAATTCTTAGGCCATAAATTGACCCAACAAACATTCTTTAAAACTGAAGAGCTGACAACTACTACTATGGGCTGACATCCATTTGCTTCCTTTCATTCTGAACCCCATCCTGCTCTGATAGATGGCAAAGGTGAAGCTCAAAGACAGCCTTGAATTTCCTACAACTTCAACCTGAGTCTTCCACAGAGGTATTGAACACCTCCCTGGAGTATTCCACAAGTAACCTAAAATAAGGTGTGAGCTAACTGAAATCTACCCTCACAAATCCTTGGACTTTTGAAAACAGAGATTAAAAGTTGCTCAAGGATTAAAATTAAAAACTGGCTGAAAACTTAATTAGATCCTGGTGATTCAACATTTAAACCCAGGCAAGGCCACCATGGTCTTCCATGCACCAACCAGCCTTAGTCACCTGAGGTCAGGCCACTTCTCTGTGAGTGACATGCCTGGGCCAAGCCAAACTGTGAAATACTGGGATTTTTGGTGTCTTTTCAAACTGTTCAGTCAGCAGCCTGCCCTCTGTCTTCTTATCTGTGGCAAATGCCCATAACGGAGTCTCTGGGCTTCGTTTCAGCATTTGATGATGCCTGTATTGTAAAGACATTCACTGTGCCTAATTTTCCAAGCTGACACCACTACCTATGAAGGCCAGAAATGATGTGGGTGATCAGCCCTAGAAGCAAATATGAGCCTCCCCACCCCTGCTCTGTTAGATGTTTCTCCTATTTTCTATTATTCTGGATGAGATATTGGTCCCTTTAATGGTTTCAAATCATAATAACATTATGATCTTCATTTATTGAAGAGTTGTAAAGCAGACTTTTTCTTCACTACACATTTGAGTTGTTTTTTATTTTATTGAGAAAAAATAGCAATGACACAGTATCAAAACTGATTAATAGGACAGTTTCAATAATTAATACATTGTACATTGTTATCTTCTTAGTGGTTATCCATAGTACATGATGCAGACAGGAGCGTGACCCTTCTATTACACATTGCTACCTGCAGTGCAGTTGCTTGGTTCACAGGTATCAGCTTGTGAAGTTTGTCAGGGTGAGAATCCTACCAGTTAACTGTTAGTTTCAAAAACTTTCTGATGTTTCTCAGGAGCATTGCTTTACTCATCTTGTGCATATAAACGTATGTCTTTTCCCCTGTCGTGTTTCCCAGCTTGTCTCCTTGCCCTGTCCTCATTGTCCAATCCTCAAGTTCTTGCTTTCCTTTTAATTGTTGACTATACATTTGTTATGCACTTAAAGACAAAGGTGCTCTGATATAGGAAGGATTTCATTCTCTATAGAATTAAAACCTTGGCAGACTATGTGCTTTATGCAAGTTTCCTTCCCAGATAAACCTAAATTAAATTTCGCACTCTAATTTTTTTTTTTAATAGCTCATGTAATTTAAATGTAAGGACTGGGGCTCTGCTTAGAGAACAGTGGCTTTCAGTTTGGGTAAGTGATGTTGTCCCCTCAAAGCCTTGGGTGCTCAGAGGTGGGCTCAAAGAAGGGACTATGCTGTTAGGAGATAGGAACTACTCTGCAAAGGTATCCTTGGGCAACAGGTGGCCAAAGATCAGCACCTCCCTCTCAGGAAGCTCCCTTCTCCGTCTGTTTCCAGCTGTCATCATGCAAACAGCCCTTCCTCCATTCTACCCATGTGCTATGCCATTTCTGACCTAGAGCTAAAAGACCCCAGATTATAACCCTGAATCTAAGTAAGTCTCCTCTTCTTTCAAGTGCGTACATCGGGTACCAGGTCTCTGCTATGGGAAAGTAACTATGACACAAAGTCAGAGCCTTTGCCCTTGGAAAGGTATTAGTAATTAAACCTTCTCATTCCATGTGATAACTGTAGGTTGAGACTTGGATAAAGCTCAATTCATATTTCTGTTTGACTGTGTATACATGTAATGTACATTTAAAGAATGAAAACCTCTACAGAAATGAAATGAATTAAGAATGAGAGTCATCGTTTGAGTATAACAGGTTTTTTAAAAGTATCCTCAGTGGTTTTATTTGGTATTCTGTATGTTTTGGTGCTGCAGATCAAACTCAGGCCCTCCTATGTGCTAAGCAAGCACTTAAAATAATCTAAGTAATTCAACAGTTGGATGTGGTGGACTACACCCATTGTCCCAGGATTCTGAAAGTTATGGCAGGAGGATTATTGCCAACATGAGGCTAGCTTGTGCTCCATAGTGAGTTTAAGGCTAGTCTCAAATACATAATAAGACCTCGTCTAAAAAACAAGTCTCAATAAACATCAGTAGATTTCACATTGGCTTTCTGACTTTCATTGCAAACATTACTATAGTGTTTAGTGATTTATCTAAATTTTGTATGACCAGATCAAATACAGTAAGGGACATACTTACATTAAGGAACTCTTTGTTGTTTCTACAAAATGGAAATGTAGCTGAGTGACCTATATATTTATTTCTTTACTCTGGTGACTCTAGATTAATTCAGGACCAGAACTGTCATGTTTGGATCAGAGTTTCACCCAAGATTTTCTTCCTTTGTTGTTTCTCACCACCCAAACACTTATCCATCAAACTAGACCTGAGAAGACGCCAGCACGCACCATGGCTTGACTGCTTATACTGACCAAATCCCAAGGACTTTAGTTCCTAACATGAAATGTTTAGTTTACAAGCATGAGAAAGACTAATACTTATAATCTGAATACCAAGAAGCTGTTTTCAGCAACAGAACATGCCTATCCAGTCAGGAATTCACCTACAAATTGAAAATGTCTTCTATGACAAAACAATACTAAACATAAGTTTACAAGATAAATGGAAAGTTGAGAATTTACATTTAAAAGCACAGCAGTCTTAAAACATAAACAGTCATGAGCACATTACACAAAATTAAGTTCACAAGACAAAAAAAAATTTTTCTTTAAATGTTTTTTATTAAATTAAATGTGTCATTAGATTCACTCTTCATTACATCAGTGACCAAGGCAGTGGGGGAAAGAAGTAGAATAAGAATAGTTATTTGTGGATAACTGTGGAACACACAGTACTCAACATAAAATGACGGGAAATAATAATAATAAAATACACTGGAGCTTTCTGATAAAACCCCTATCTGCAATGAAGCACACTAAGCCCTCCCTATTCCAGTTGATAATGTTGTAGGCAGCTGAATTAGATAGAAATATTCTAGGCAGTCAGACAGGGCCAGGCCCTCAAGCAAACAAGATGGAAGACAAGATGGCTTTGCAACTTGGAAAAGACAGACACTCCCTATTGCCCACACTTCAAGACAAAAAAGGAAACATACAGCTACATACTTCCCTAGGGATGGGCATCAAGGATTGATATTCTAAATAGGTATCAATCACCTTGAAATCACCAAATGAGTACTAACCCAACCCGCAACAGGAAGAGTCCTTGTCCCATATTCATGCCTGCTTGCTATGTGACTTGCTTCCTCATTTGGTACTGGATGTAATCAGTTTTACCTGAGCAAGTGCTTGTAATCTCATTGGTTAGCCATAGTTTTGTCCCACTTCATGCCCACTTAAGTGAGTTCCCATGTCTTCTCCACCACTTTAGACCTGCCTCACCACGTGGTTTTCCTTTATCAAAGTCACTGGAAGAGACAACCTTCTAGGGACAACCCTGGGGGGGGGGCTTCCTGTCCCTCTCTGACAGAAGCTTTCTTTCCTCAATAAATATATTCTGCTCATAACCTCCATTTGTTCCTAAAATTCATTCTTCGATTTTAGAGAACATTAACTCATCCCAGGTACCTTTTAAGTTGGGAGATCAGTTTTTCTCCCTGTGTCATTTAGAGGTTTCCCTGTATCAATAGGATCGGGGACACCTGCTGCACAATGATACTAATGGCTACCATGGTGGGGTGCTTTTATGTCCCCCAAAGCCTTGTACCTTGGGGATGACCGAGATTACTCAGAATTTCTTAGATTTGAGGAGTTTTTTGATCTACTAACTTGACAAGTAGCCAAGAAGTTCGAGAAAATAATGTTTTATCAGTTGGATGAAGTTCTTGAGAAACAGACAGCATCTTGGTAAACAAAGTTGTTTGTCTAACATGAGTGGCCCTCCCTGAGGTGAAAATGCCAGGATGACGTCTTGAAGATCTTCCACAATTCTTCCTCTCTCAAAACACTTCAGTTTCTGTCTAGAGCTATGTTATCTAAATTCCACTGTAAGATTAAAGGATTATAAACATAAAGGTCTTTTCACCTGTAACTTTCCACAAATATACTTATATTCAAAGAATGCTAGCTTCTTAGAACATCTTTTGTAAGACCAAACCAAAGAATGACAGATCTACATACACTAGGGCCTGAGGTCAGGTATGCTAGTGCACGCCTGTAAGCCCAGCATTCAGGAGGCTGACGCAAGAGGACTGCCACAAGTTTGAGGGCAGCTGGCCTACACAGTAAGAACAAAAAGATAAAATCAAACAAACAAAAAAAAAAATCTAGCTTCCAAGGAGGTCAAACAACTTGTCTACTGCTCTGTCTAGGGACTGTCTTCCTCAAGAACTTGTATCTCACATGGGCCAGCAACTCTTCACTTAGCAATAGCACTCAGTTGCAAAATGGCTAATGGCACTCCCTTGTGCCACTCTCTAGCACTTCATGACTTTTCTCTACCTCTTCGCTTAGGGGGCCACCTGCTCTCAGAAGCTATTCTTCATCTCACTCTCTGAGCATGGTCCTGAAGCCAGCTTCTCCCAGGCTGGAGCATAACAAACCGTAATCCTGCTGCCCAGAAGGCCAGGGTGTGATTGCAGTAAGCCAAAGGGATGACCAGGTATGACTGGCTGGGACAAATCTCAGTCCAAGGGTTGCTCTAAGAATTACTCCACAACACACCCTAAGTCATCCTGATAGCACTACAACATGAAGAAAGAATTTAGGAGGATGAAATCACACAGCATTCTAGTGACCTAGGAAGACCTACATGCAATACAGTGCAAAGGAACCCCCACCTTTCTCTTCACAGAGGACAGGGTTTCAATACCTTTTGAGCACAAGGTTCAGTCCTGTAAACATTCAGTTCAATTCAGTGTTGGGTGATAGCCCAAATGTTGTGGTCACTCTTAAATTAGAGGGAACTCACATTGTTATGCTTCCAGATTTCCTGAACAAATAATTCAATGGGCAGACATTCCAGGCAGAAATAAACATATCAGCTAAACGGGTCTCTGCTTCCCGCAAGTGCTTTATCCACTTTGAAAAGGTCATAGGTGAAACAAAAATCAATGGACAGTTAAGATTTCTGTAGAAATGCTTACTATTAATAGCTTAATATAGCCAATAACAGTCACTAAAGCTTGTTCTACACATTAGAAAGCTGAGGCAGGAGAGTCACAAGTTGGAGCCCAGCCTGAGAAATTTAGCATCTTAATAAGATCCCATTTCAAAATAAAAACTAAAAAAAGCTGTGGAGATTTAGCTCAGTGTGAAGGCCCTAAATCCCTTGAGCCGGTACCCTGAAACAAATTGAAATCTCTAAATTGTTCCAGGTAAGTGCACATTTTACACTGTGCTAAGTTTAAACTTTTTGAAGGTGTGGGGACAAAACACGAAAACTATTGAGCTCAATCAGTGTAACTGAAGTCATCACCGGGGTTTACTGAGATCCTCCCATACTGCAGGTTCTCTAGATCTGCTGTTGTCCAGAGCTCAGCCGTGCTGTGCCTCCCTTTTACAGAAAGAAACTGAACCCCTTCCATCTTGCACCCATTCTTCTGATTTGAAAGTGATATTCGAGGTCCCTACATGCACTAGGCCTTTGGGGACTGGGTAATAAGTAGGCAGGCATTCCAAGCCTTGGAGTCCAGCTCTCAGAGTTCTTCAAACACAGCAAAGGTGACAGTTATTAACAGAAGACTCACTCAGTCATCTCTAGCACTATCAGAAAAGAATAGGAGAGGAACAGGAAGGATTTGGGCTCACCAGAAAGGCCAGGAAAAAACTTTCCTGAGATACAACAACAGTGGTTTAAAGACAAGTAAGAGTTTATAAAGCATACCAGCAAAAAGAAGAGTGTAGTCAGGTATGGTGGTGCCATGCCTGGAAAACCAGCACTCCAGGAAGCTGAGGAAGGAGGAAATGTGGAGCTCAAGAGGAGCCTAGATCACAAAGTGAGTTCAAGGCCAGCCCCAACTGCATAGTGAGACCCTGTCTCAAAAAGAAAAAAAGTACTGGGGAGATAGCCCAGAGGCATAAGCACCTACCTGGCAAGCACAAGCACTCAGGAGGTTGAGGCAGGAGGATCACTGTGAGTTCAAGGCTAGCCTGGGAGGCTACAAGAAAGAACAGAGCCAGACTGAACTGCATAGTGAGACCCTATCTCAAAAAAAATAAAGAAGAGCATGTGCTAAGACCCCTTTGCAAGAAAGTACTGCTTTTGAGCAACTGAAAAATTGTCTTTATAGCTGTAGGGCAGTGTGTGTGTGAGAAGAGGAAGGAGAGAAAGTCTTTAGCTTTTCTAATCTTGACTGAATCTAAATCCAGGCCCCAAACTCTGGAATTCATGACAGTATAACTGAGTTCAACACTGCGCAATACTTGTGTGGGATTTTCTTGATTTGTTTGATTTTTGGATAGGATGTTACAAGTTTTAATAAAAGAAGAAATAATGATTTTGAATCTATAATTTCTAATATTGCCTATGCATGGTTTTTAATAACTTTTAGGATGCAATGCAAGTATGTCTCCACAGTAACAAAATGAGGTTGGGAAGATTATTTCTAAAATCATAAAGAGATTTTTGCACAAGGTACATGAATGGCAACGCTGTCCACTACTGAGTGATTTCTTCTCCACCCATTTTATTTTACTGATTTGCTTTTTGATTTTCCACTATTTATGGCAAGCAGCCTAGGTGGGCTTCTTCCCAATCAATGGTCCCATCTTGATGCTGGCTCTGCAGATAGCATAGGTACAAATGGACCACAGAACCTACTGTGGCCCTCTATGTCTTGCTCTTGGCACAGGGACAGACTCCTGGGCCCTGCTGAAGTGTGGCACTGCTTCTGGCTGCTGTAGGCTTCCGCATTATTGGATGCATTTACCTGGCAAACTCCTACCCTTTTGAGCTACTTTAGAAATGGAGTCTTGAAAATTAACACAGTGCTAAATCATTAGCTTCAAATCACAGTGTAGTATTGCACTTACATTTGATTACTTAGGCCGAGGATATAGCTCAGCAGTGCAGTGCCTGACCAGCAAGTGCAAATCCCAGGAACAGAAAGAAAAAAATTGGTTATTGAGTTATTAGTATAATCATTTTTGCCAACTGTACTTCACAAAGTGAAAAATATCCATGAGTTTATTTTTGTCTACATTCTCCACCCACCATCAGCCTATTTACTAATTTCTTCATTGTTTGGTTTAAGAATAGTTGTTCCATACAAACTTCAGTAACTACTTTTAAAATTTCCATAAAGATTCAGTTTTTAACTGAATGAGCATTTACTACTTTGCCTACCAAAATTCATGGCCTTATCAACCTGTTTCAGTTACTTCCTGAGAATTATGCAAAAACACAGTAGTAGCTTCCAGTATAGAATGGCCTTTAAATTCTTTTATTAAAAAAATGTTTGCTTATTTATTTATTTATTTGGTGCAGGGTCTCAATACAGTTCACAATCATAGTGATCCTCCTGTCTCAGCCTCCCCGATGCTGGGATTACAGGGGTACCCCATCACTCCTAGTAACACTTAACTTCTATCATAAGAAATTCAAAATCTATTGATTTCTCTTTATTAGATTAAGACTTGAAAAATACTTAATTACATCCCTTAATTTCATTCATTAGCTGAAAGGAATTTATTGTCTAATATTGCAGAGAACCACTTTTCAGAAATGGAGTGGTGGAGAAACCTTTGAAATACATAGATAGACAAGCAAAGAACATGCAAAATTTACTGCATATGCAAGATATCAGGCTCCAAGAATTCTTGTTTCAAGCTGGGGGTGGTATCTTATGCCTGCACTGGCTTGAGAAGCTGACAAAGGATGATCTGTGCAAGTTCAAGGGTGGTCTGGACTTCAGGGTGACACCCTGCCTGTGCCCTCCACCCTAAGCCCAATCAACCAAAAAATAAATGAACGAATAAGTAAAAATCTGTTTCAAAAGTCGCAGACTCTTGAGTCCTGATGCAAACTCTTTTCCATTGCAAACTCTTGTCTGTCTCTGTCTTAACCTCCCTGACTTTTTATGTTTTTGTACTTAGTACAGAGGCTATAGGATCTCACTACATAGATCAGTCTCCGAGTGATCCTCCTGTTTTCAGCCTCCCAAGGGCTGGGATGACAGGCATGTGCCACCAGACCCAGTCTCAATCCCTGGCTCAGCACATCCTGGGAGTGGGGCCTGCATGGCAGGCCCAGGATGGGATCCAGGCTGCTGCCTTCTGCTTAAGCAAGCACTTTAGTCCACTGAGCTATCTGGCCACTCCAACAAATTCTTGTTAGATAGCCCTGATTGGCCTCAAACTCATTATTCTCCTGTCTCATCCTCAAAAGTAGCTGAATTACAGACCTGGGCTACCACACTCACTTAAGCACATTGTACATATTAAAGTGTTTTATATAACTCCATAATATTTTCAAATGATTCTCTGTAGCTTCAAAACAGTTTTGATCCAGAAGAATAAACACGCTAAATCTGTATGCAATCATACTCCGTTTACTAAGCTAAGCATATTTAGATTTGATCTGAACTTGGATTCAGAGCTGGCTGGCCACCTCTGTACTGCAGCATCTGAATTCTAAGAACAGGCTTGATGGGATGTGTTTTTACTGCATCTTCCTTCAGAGAACAGTTTGAACTTCCTATGCCCTTTGGCCAAGTGTCCACATAACAGGAAGTATAACATCTAAACACATCCTATTATTCAAAGGCTAAAATCCTCCTGCTGCTAAAAAACACAGCCAGGGATAGTCAAAGACAAACTTCAATCCATTTATATGAGGCTTAAACAACTGTATTAAAAAGACTCAAGAACAAAAGGGATCAGATGTTAAAAACAAACAGCAAAACAAATGTGAGTCTATTCAGAGAAAGGCAAATCAAGGAAATATCTATGGAGATTAGGTCTGCCTCTAGGTACATTCATCCCACAGAGGATGAAGTTTTTGTTCAAAGGGCAAATAAATGGGAAAGAAAAAGAAAAAACAAACATGTTGACCAGCAGAGAAATTGTTTCCTCCTTGTTACATGGAATTTGAGTCCACATCTGAATTTGTATAAACTATAGTACTAGTGGCAAGCACCTAGCAAGTATACTCATTAACCAGTAGAAGCCAGGTGAATTCCAGCTGGACACAAGATCTCTGAAAAACACCAGGCTCACTGGAGCCTCCGGCTCAAGGCCAACCACTGAGGCACTCCTCCTACCCTGGGGTAACCTCAGATTTTTGCTCGCTGCTTGGTTAGGGATGAAGGACAGCTTCAAAGAAGGTCAGATCCATAGATAAATGGTTTCCAGTCCTCTGAGCAATCTAGATAAGACCTCAAGTGGTCTAGTTTGAATTCCTCTGCATCTTTATGGCAGTCACTCCCAGTTCCCTCCTAAAGGCAATATCAACAGAATGAGGAGCATCAAAGCAATCCAAAAAGTGAGGTAACAACAATCTTGGTTGCCTAAATCCTAAGGTCCACTTCTGTCAAGCCCTTTGCCTCAGGATGGTCCCCAAAGAGCCCTTTTTAAAATTAACTTTAGTTTCACAGACTGTAAGGAGAAATAATTCTTGAAAGTGTCAAATTGTTACCCCATAGAAGCAACATAGTCTATTGTGTTAAGTACCATCTTTAAATGGGGTGGAGATATAGGCTAATTCCCCCGGAAATGAAACAAGCCACTTCCCCTACCATCTCCAGTTCCAAACACCAAGGGAAGGAGAGTCTCTATAAAACATGAGGGAAGGAGGAGAACATGCAAAGAGAATGATGTGGTAAAAGAACAAACTATCCAAACACCTACTAATTCCTTCAACTCAAGAATACATTGTTGGGCTGGCGAGATGGCTCAGTGGGATAAGTGCTTCCCTGGCAAGCGCAAGAGCCTGAATTCAATCCCTGGTTCCACCAAAAAAAACCCCAAAAAAACAAAAAAAAAACACATTTTATCTGTAAGGCTACCCAAACTAGAATAAATTCCAGTGAAGTCTAGTGGCTTGCTTTATCTCAGAAAGTAGATTGAGAACTGGTTAAGGGATGGGGAAATGGCTCAGTGGAGTAAGCACTTGTCTGGCAAGCACAAGGTCCTGAGTTCGATCCCTGGTACCACCAAAAAATCAAAAAAAACAAAGAAAAGAGAACTGGTTAAAGCTATGTTCTCATTGCAGTATAAATCCGAAGTTAGATCTCCAAAGAGGACTCCTAAACAGAGGACTACAGCAGACCCAATTCAATTATGAGCAAAAAAAATCATGTCTATATTGTCTATATTAAGAGCTTCTATCAGAAACTGGAGAAGGCAAAATTCATATGCTTACATTACCTTAAAAAGAAACCAAGGCATAAATACAAATAAAATAAGCCCACAGACGACAGATCTCAAAGGATTGGGAAAATAAGTTACTTAGTCCTGGGAACTTGAGGGATGAGTATTGTTTCAACAGGTATTTCCATAGATTTGGCATCTTTCAACATTGAAAAATGGCAAGACCTGTCCTTGCATGAGTTCCGTTTCTAGAACTTTCCACAGTACATCTGCAAATGTGCTTCATAAAGTTTTGCCTAGTGCTATCACAATTCCTATCTTCCAAGATTAATACCAGGTATAATTTTGGAATGTAACTTGAGAATCAATTTGGGGACAATTACAGTGACTGTATTACACCTCTCACTATGCAGGTCCCCAAACATAATTGCTCTTTTGAACTACAACTTAGTAAACTTAGGAGATACAATGTGGTAACTTTACACATACCGTAACTTTTCACCCTGGGAAAAATGGCAATACTAAATAAATAAAAGGAGTGGGAATCTTGTGTTTGCCTTGTTCTTAAAATTACAGCTTAAAGGCTTTCCCAACCAGCTAAGTAAGTATAGATGGGAAGAGGAGCGGAGTGTAGATAAACTAAATTTTTTTCTAGTTTATGGAAGATAAACATATTTCTAGGTTTCCCCCTATTGACTCAATAAAAGCAGCCGGAAGTTTCTGATTTAAATTCCATTTTATACTTGATTCCTAACGAGGTTCTGCACACTTCTGGGGTGCTGGAGAAACAATGAGCACAAACGTCTCCCAGGAAGCCGCCCGAGGTGCGGGGGCTCCAGGAGGCGTTTCTTTCACCTGCTCTGCTCCAGGGACTCGATGGGCGGACCCCGGCTAGTTCCCGACTAGCCTTGCACAACCTGGCTCTGACCCCAGCTTTCTCCCCTCGGTAAAAGCTGGAGTTCTTCCATCCCGAAGCTCCGCATTTCGCATTCAAAACGAAATGTGTCCGAGGAGCTAGTAAGGAGAGCTACCTTCCGTGGAGTCTTCATTTTAATTTTGTTTTTACTGATTTAACCCGTCAGCCTAATGTACATTTTGAAAGGCAATTTTGCTAGCCTGAAGAAGGGAACCTCAGCCCGGTGTCGGGCGGGCGCCCCCTGGTGGCCTGATCGGCCCTAAGCGCAGCCGCGCCTGCGCTCGCTGGAGACTCCGTGGGCTCCGTGCGGCGCGGCCGGAGAGGCCCAGTTGCCCCGCGCAGGCAACCTCCTGGCCGCCGCGCAGTTGGCAGCCGTAGCTGCGTGCACCGAGACCTGAGGGGTGGATACGTAGGCTGGTGCCCGGAACTAGCACATGCCACTTCCCCTACCATCTCCAGTTCCAAACCCCAGGCCGAGAGTCCCTGAGAAACATGGACAGGGCAGGGCGGGAGCTCAGCGCGGCAAGGGGCGCGCCAGGGCCGGAGAAACCGAGGTCAAGAGGAGATAGGGGTGCCCGGCTGCTGCTAGTGCCTGTGGGTTGGGACTGGAGCCACCGGGCACCACGTTTTCCTAGCATAGGGTTTTCAAAACTCCCAACCCCGCAAGGAGCAGGACTGCAGGTGCTGCTCGGGAATTCTGACCTCTTGAGCAGGTCCTTCCCCACCGAGCAAGAGCACTCTGTAAATCATTAAGAGGAAGACAGCGCTGGGGTGCGTGTACGCCCCGCCCGGGCCCCGCGTGCAGGCACTTTCCTGGGTGCATGGGGGCGGCTTCCGAGGGATCCTGAGGTTTTCTCTGCTTTTTAAGTGGGCGAGGTCAGTCTGCCCTCAACATGGACAACAGAGCTTTGGGAGAAATCTAGAAGACTGGAGACCGAAGACTCCGCTCCCGATCGGGCGAAGGAGTAACTCTGCGGTGGGACCCAGCGCTCTCACCGCCCAACCGGAGCTCAGTTTCGGAAGTGTGCAAAGTGAGCACGCACAGTGTGTGTGTGTGTGTGTGTGTGTGTGTGTGTGTGTGTGTGAGTGTTGCTGCATTAGTGTCAAAGAGTTACACTGGAGAATTTCCTCCTTCCACCAAGTCGAACAAAACGGTAGAGAAAAAGCCTTCCGAAAGCTTCCAACTGTAGATACTTCCCCCTTTAAAATAGTAAAAATAAAATTCTAGTAAACCGAGAACTACAAGTCGACACAATCCAAAGCAAATCCCAGCTAGAGCAGCCGGGACTTGAAACCCGAATCTGCATTCCGTTCCTCTCGTGCAAGGCTCGGCGGTGGGGGAGGTGGCTGGAGCCGGTGCCTGGTGTATAATCGGGTTAATCCAGGAGACAAAGAATAAACCAATAGCCCTCCCACCTCACTTCCAGCTCCCCTTTCCCTCCCCTTTAGGTTCCTCCCGTCGCCCCCTCCACAGGGGGAGCCACAGAGGGGCGCAGGGGGCTAGAGATGGACTCCAGGTAGCCTCAAACCTGTAAACCCGCTCTTAGTGCTCACACGCCCGGCTCAGAGTCATTTTAAGCGTGCATTCCCCTCTCCTCGTGCCAAGGAGAAAGTTCCCCTAGGTCAGCTCGAGCCTGCAGCCCTGTCCTCACGGCCTCTGGGGAAACCCTAAGGTCAGTGTTTCCTTGAAACTGGATAAACTGACCCCGCGTCCCCGGCCCAGCCCTGCAGGCGCCCCGCGGGACGGCGCCGGGGCTGCAGGCTGGAGGCTGCAGGCTGCTGGGCCGGCCCGGGCCGCGCGGGGCGGCGCGGTTGCCCTTTTGAATGCCTCCTGCGGCTCGGAGCGCTGGCGGGCGCTGGAGTGTGAGTGAATGTAGCCCCGCGGAGCCAATGAGCTGGGACCGGATGCGATATATCCTCTGGGACAACAACTGCTCTGTTCCGCCTCGGATCCACATGACGCCATTTACTGCTGCCGCGGCCGCCGCAGAGCTCCCTGCCTCCTCCGGAAAGGCGAGGGCGCAGGCCAACAGCGAGCCCCCCCCGCGGGGCCCCAGACCCTCCTCCCCCTCTTCCTCCTCCTCCTCCGCCCCCCCGCCCCCGCCTCGGCCTCGCCGCCGCGCCTCCACAACGCCCAGTCTGCACCGCCGAGAGCTGCGCGCCGCTGCGCGAGCGGAGGAGAGGGGCCGGCGGAGCGCGCAGCGCCCAGGGCCCCGCGCCCCCGCGCCGCCTCCGCTCCGAGGCGACCGGCCCGCCGCACCCGGCGATCCGACTGTAGATTCTTTGTAAGGCCGTTTCTTTTCTCATTCGCTCATCTGCCAGGAAAAGAGACTCGCTGCTGGCCCTTCGGCCTCTTGTTCATTGAGAAAAAAAGAGGAAATACTCCGCGTGCGCTTCTAGAAGGGGGGTCGTCTCCAGCCCTGAGCCTGAGGCTTCAGCGGCGGAGGGGACTTGGTTCCGAATTTCCCTCTCGGTTTTTCTCCGATTGCTCGGAAGCTGAATTGGAGCAGAGTTTGAGAAGAAGGGGGAAAAGTTTGCATCGGGACCGGATTTAATTGCACATCGCAGAAAGAAGAGGATCCAAGGGAGAGGGGTTCGTGCAAAGCCGCGATCACGGTGAGGCGCGTTTGCTCTTCAGCGGAGCCGGGGCTGGCGCGTTGCGGGCAACATGGAGTAGGTGCAGCCGGCGGGGAGTGGGCGCTGCTTCTCAGCCCTCGAGCTGCACGCGACCTCCCGGTCCTGGAGCACGGACTGGGGCTTTGGAGCGCGCTCTGTGCAGTGTCCCCGGGCTGGCGACCCCGCGTACCTACGCTCTTGGGGGCTTGGGGCGGAGGACGCCTGATCGCGGTTTTGCCCAGAGCCCTGGTTTGGCCGCGGGTTTGGCGCTAAGAGCGGGAGAGGGAGAGCAAACATTTTTTGTTTTCTAGGTCGCCCTTGCAGGCACTTGCGTTTCTAACCTGTTCCTCTCTGGAAGGCAAAAGTTCTAGGCGAGGCTGACCTGCGGCGGAGGCGCCGGTGGGGCTGGTTTACTCGCTTCACCAGGACCCGAGACCCCGTGGTGAAAAAGCGACAGTGTCGGATAAAGGGAGTCCTCGCCTCTGCTCGGTGTGGACAGAGTTTAGCCCGGTGCTGGTGGGAGCGTCGCCCAGCCTGGCGCCGCGTCTCTGCGGCTCGGAAGTGCAGCTTTCTCTTTTTTCCGTTCGCCGTGGTCGGTCAGGTCACACTGTTTTTTGGACCTAGCACATAGCACAGGAAGAAAGTCATCAAGTGGTCTCGATCATTTTCCATTGCCTGCAAATAGATAGCAAAAAGAATTGAGCTGCTCCCCCTCCCCTTGGGGTTGCAGGTTTTTCTTTCTTTTTTCTGTTTTTTTTTTTTTTAATCTTGTGCGGTTTTTACAAAGCGGTTTCTGTGTTGCTTTGCCCCACCCTAGTGCTGAAGTCCTTTCCCCTTAATCCTTAGTCTGATCACACACTGTTCTTAATGGGGGTTTCAAAGCACTTTCAAAGGGGAGGGAGGACTTGGGAGAGCGCAGACGGGGGGTGGGGGGCGTGAAGGAGGAGGCCAGAAATCGAGCTTTTTCCCCTTCCAGTGATGCTACTTTGCACTGCAAACAAATCTGTATTGAAAGTTTCCAGTACAGAAATCTAGGTCCTGCATGCACGGCATGTATAGGAGATTTCTGGAAAACGTTTTTTTTTTTTTTTTTTTTTTTTTTTTAATTCTTAAGAAATAGATCCCTGTCTTCGCGGTCTAAAAGGAAACTGGCTTGTGCAGATTACAGGCAGTGCTCCTTGGGTCGGTGCACCGTGGAGTCGCTGTGCGCGCATGGGGTTCACCTCAGTCCGGGCCCAGTGCCCGCGGCCGGCTTTCTTCCCCAGGGACTTAGGTTTGGAAACCTGTGCCGGACGTTGGGGGACCTTTGCAAAAACGCTCGGTGGTGGGCTGTGTGACCTCCACTGGGTGGGGCCAGTGGAGTGCTTCTTTTCGGGATAGCTGGCGGTTCTTAGGAGTGGGGGGAAATTGCGGGCGGGGAGGGGAGGCGGGGGAAGTGTGCTAGTGCGCTGCAGGACACGTCCCCTTCCGAGGCGCCCCGCCTGCTCCTGAGTGTACCGGGGGTAGCCGTGCCCCTACGCAGCGTCAGTCGGCCTGGGGAAAAGTCCCCGGGGCTTCGGGCTGTGTCCCACCTGCTGGGGACGGTGTTGGGGCGCAGATAGAGCCGATAAAGGGAGTGAAAGCAAAGAGAAGCGTTGTCTTGTCGGCCCTTCGCTTGGAGGTGAGCAGATCCGGTTTCTACCTCTGCGTTGCTCTGAACTGAGAGGCGTTTGTCACCTGCCTTGCTCGCGGTAGCTCTTTTCTGAAAACCAGAGATTGGGTAAAGGTCCACTTTTACTTGCTTTACTTTTATTTTCATCTAAGCTTAGGGTATGGAGATGCTAGTTTTGAAACCTAAAGATTGCTTGACAGAATACTAGATTTTCAGTGTTGACACAAATTTGTTTAAAAAAACTTTATGATTACTACCAATTGGTTTATATTCTCAGCCATTAATTTTTTAAAAAATAGAAAGACTGACAGATTTGTTTCTAAAGTAGATGCAGCAACCATTGAGCTGCAGATTCTAAGGTCTTCTAGGCTCTCGGGCTGTGAACATTTCATTCTGAAGTTGGGAAATTGAAAATAAGTTCCTGTCTTGTTGCTTGTTAGATGCTTTCATGTTTTCTGGCACCTAATAGGATTTGAGGTGATTTGTTTTTAATCCTATAACTTGGTGTTTGCTACACAGTTAAAATAATGACTGTGACAAACTTGGGCCAATTGCAAGCTTTGAAAAAGTACTTCAATTTTTGAAAATGTCAGAAGCAGTATTATGTTCCAGCGTTACTTGCAGTCTTTACACTGCAGCTGGACCTTTCCGACTGTGTGTTTATTTGAATAAATGATTGTTTCTTAAGTGATTTAGACACAGATCAGCTTTGTGTCACTGCATATCATGGGGTTGTAGGGTTGTCAGTACGAGCCATAATTCTTACTTTTCAGTATATGTGTTGATCATAAGCCTGTTCTTGGATCTCAGCAGGGCCACTGCGTTGTCAGTCCTGTCCCTAGGGGAATATGGAAGTACAGAATCAACTCAGGTGGGTGGAGAGTGGGTGGGCAGCATCTTGGAGTATAAACCGTTCTTTCCTCTTGGTTTCTCCAGGAGTTCCGATGTGTTCTAAGCCT
This sequence comes from Ctenomys sociabilis, assembly GCA_004027165.1. NCBI lineage: Eukaryota > Metazoa > Chordata > Mammalia > Rodentia > Ctenomyidae > Ctenomys > Ctenomys sociabilis. The sequence continues at coordinate 21,927 of PVKA01014999.1, forward strand.
GCTGGAGTGACCACACTTCCAGGACCCGATGGAGACCAGAGCTCAGAGTGGTAACGGGTCGCAGCCTCTGCTGCAGGCACCCCGAGACAGTGGCAGGCAGAGGGGGGAGCCTGACCCCAGAGATGCCCTCTCCCAGCAGGTACATGTGCTGTCTTTGGATCAGATCAGAGCCATCCGAAACACCAATGAGTACACGGAGGGACCCACTGTGGTCCCCAGACCCGGGCTCAAGACAGCACCTCGCCCCGCCACTCAGCACAAACAGGAGAGACTCCACGGCCTGCCTGAGCACCGCCAGCCTCCTAGGCTGCAGCATTCGCAAGTCCATGCCTCTGTGCGGGGAGCTCCCCTGTCCAGGTCCATCAGCACAGTCAGCTCAGGGTCACGGAGCAGCACAAGGACAAGTACCAGCAGCAGCTCCTCGGAACAGAGACTGTTGGGGTCATCCTTCTCCTCTGGGCCACTCACCGATGGGATAATCCGAGTGCAGCCCAAGTCTGAACTCAAACCAGGTGAGCTCAAGCCCCTGAGCAAGGAAGACTTGGGGCTGCACGCCTACAGGTGTGAGGACTGCGGCAAGTGCAAATGTAAGGAGTGCACCTACCCCAGGCCCCTGCCATCAGACTGGATCTGCGACAAGCAGTGCCTTTGTTCAGCCCAGAACGTGATTGACTATGGGACTTGTGTGTGCTGTGTAAAAGGTCTCTTCTATCACTGTTCTAATGATGATGAGGACAACTGTGCCGACAACCCCTGTTCTTGCAGCCAGTCTCACTGTTGTACCCGATGGTCAGCCATGGGCGTCATGTCCCTCTTTCTGCCTTGTTTATGGTGTTACCTTCCAGCCAAGGGTTGCCTTAAGTTGTGCCAGGGTTGTTATGATCGGGTGAACAGGCCTGGATGTCGTTGTAAAAACTCCAACACAGTCTGCTGCAAAGTTCCTGCTGTCCCACCCAGGAACTTTGAGAAACCAACATAGCATTATTAATCAGGAATATTACAGTAATAAGGATTGTTCCTTTGCTTTTTTTTTTTTTTTTTAACACACAGATGCAACCAACTAAACAGTTGTAATCCTGGCACTGTTAATAGAGGATTGGGATCTTCTTTGCTGTTTGCAGTGAGAGGCTTTTGTCCACGTGCCGTTTTAACTGACATGCTTGTTAGAATGAACTAATGGAGCTCAAAGCGAGGGGCCCAGAACTTGGTGACCCACATATTGCATAAGCTAAAGCAACAGACACTCCTGGGCAGAGTTTTTGTTTGTGAATAGTGTTTGCAAGATTTGTAAATTAGCAAATGGCTTTTTTTTTTTTTCCATTGTTTTCTCCAGAGATAATGTGCTATATTTTTGTATATACAATAATATTTGCAACTGTGAAAAACAAGTTGTGCCATACATGGCACATTCACAAAATATTATACTAATATGTTGTACATTCGGAAGAATGTGAATCAATCAGTATGTTTTTAGATTGTATTTTGCCTTACAGAAAGCCTTTATTGTAAGACTCTGATTTCCCTTGGGCTTCATGTATATTGTACAGTTACAGTAAAATTCAACCTTTATTTTCTAATTTTTTCAACATATTGTTTAGTGTAAAGAATATTTATTTGAAGTTTTATTATTTTATAAAAAAGAATATTTATTTTAAGAGGCATCTTACAAATTTTGCCCCTTTTATGAGGATGTGACAGTTGCTGCAGATGAGGGGTAACAAGATGCATATGTTCCATATAAAATAGAAAATATATTAACGTTTGAAATTAAACTGAGCTGTTTGGTCTTATTTTACCTTTTCTTTGTTTCTTTGAAGTGCAAGAAACTGCATTTTATGCTAAGGCTAGCGTTTTAATGAAATAGTTTTGCTTATCTGTAAGATTATTTTTGTCTTGTGGATGCTGCTATAATATAGAGTTGAATTTGATGATTTTTTTCCAGAGGTGATTTTACCCATCAAGAGAAATACCTGCACCTTGACTATTTAATCATTTGTGAACTTGTTTTAACTGTATCAGTCCCTTTGCCTCTCCCTTTGTTTTTGCAGATTTGTTGACTTAGCTTTGATATGCCTTTGTTATGCAAGGGTTTTTTTTTTTTTAATTGGAGATGGTTTACTTAAGATTTCTCAAAAGATTAACAATTGGATGTTTCTTAGCATACAGTATGAAGAATGAATGCCTTGAAGAGAATTCCAAACTAGAGGAACAAGTTTAGTTCAACAAACATTTACTGAATGCCGTCTGTGTTGTTGAGCAGAGCACGTATGTACAGACAGATCAGACCTTATGATTGAGGGAGAAAATGTTTTCTTAGCTGACTGTGACTTTCTTCTAGCCTACTTGGTCGTAGGCACTGAAGACTGTCACCACTGCACCATATTTCTTGTGTTGAAAGACGTGAAAAGTGGTAACATGATTCGGTAATGATATGACATTTCACCCTGTATTGATCTTATGGTTCATCTTGATGTAGGCAACTTAATCAAATTGTCTAGAAAACCATTAAATTTTACTCTGGGAAAAAGACACAGAATAGCAAGTCAGTGCGTTTCAAGTCGCCTTTTGGGGACAAAGAACCAGCAAGCTGCCACAAGCCCATCTTGACAAATGCTGGGTTTTCTTTAGTCGCTTAATTAGTCACCTGATGGCTGACGATTTTTTCTTTTTCCAAAAGCACAACGTTTTGCTGCCAAGAACCACCGGAAGTCTAGGAAATGATTTACTTGTCATTATTGTTTAATCTCTTGTTTCCTGTTCTCTTGGGTTAAAAGGCCTTAGTACAGGTTGTCTTCTGTTCTGTTTTTGAAAACTGACTTTCAAGGAACCATCCAGCCTCAACTCACAGTGCTGTTAGGAGTTTTGGCTCCTGATCTCCAGCAACACTAGATTTTGTTTGTGCAGGACTAGGAATTGAACTCAGGCCCTTGCACTTGGCAGGGAAGCACTTAATTCCACTGAGCCATCTATCTTCCCTGCTCTTAACACTAGATTCAATTAATTTAGAGATTGCTGACTCTTCATTTCAGCTTCCAGATACTGAACATTCATTCTAATATTGTTAAATTACATTCAGGTGATCTAAGGAAGAACTAGAATGCTGAAAAGTATTTAGGGTTTCTCTACTATAGTTCTCAAAGCTTGGAAAGAACAATTTTTTTTTTTCTTTTTGTGTGTGTGTATTTAGTACAGGGTCTCACTATGTAGATTGGACTCATAGTGACCCTCCTGTTTTCAGCCTCCCAAGAGCTGGGATTACAGATGTGCACCTCCATCTCAGCGTGTCCCAGGAGCAGGGATGGCATGCCAGGGTCCCTGTGCCTGCCTAAGCAGGTGCTTTAGTCCACTGAGCTATCTTGCTGGCCCCATGTTTTGACTTAATTAACTTTGCTCATGCATTGGTAGAGCTTTTTTTTTTTTCAATTTGGTACACAGTCTCACTAGACTGCTCAGTCTCACAGTGATCTTCCTGTCTCAGCCTCCCAAGTACTGGGATTACATGCATGCAACAGCACACCCAGCTCCAGGATAGGCACCGGATGTGTTACCGAGGATTGAACCCAGGACTTTGCACTTGTCAGGCAAGCACTAAGAGTGCCGAGCCATCTCCCTAGCCCCTGACAGCTTTTTTTGAACAGAAATTGTGAGATTTTTTTTCCTGTCCTGGGTAAATGTTTTCAAAGTGTTCTGTAACCTAATTATAGGAGATGCCCTTTGGATGTTTATTAAATAAGTAGATTTTGAACTTTTCCCCATAGTTACTGAATTGGAATTTCTAATTATGTTGCCTGGGACTTTGCATTTTTTATCATTCCACAAGTGGTTTGTGAAGTCTGGAACTGCTGACCTAAGAATAGCCTTCTGATTCATCTTTTTTTTTTTTTAAATATACCTGACATAAGTGTAACTGACTGACGTGAACATAAGATATAATAGTCAACCGCATAAAATTAGGTTAGAAAAATAGTCAACTGAGGTTAGAAAAGGATTTGGTGTAGGCATATTGTAAATCCTAGAGAAAAACTTGAAAGACAAGAGTTGAGATTTAAAGAGTGTTGGGGTTCCTCAAGAAGCTCCCAACTAATTGTATGCTGAGTTTAAAAACCAGTGTAGAATTCATTTTCAGTACATATAAAGTTCAAAATTTCTGTGTAAAGAGATTGGCAACAATCATTGTTCACTAGTTCAGCGTGCTAGAGATTATTTTAACTGTTTCAAGTTATCCTACTTGGGAACAAATACGGAGGATAACCACCTCAAATTCTTAATCCTTATCACCAATGCATTGGGGTTATAATCCAACGTCTTTATGTTGATGTTATAGACTGAAAGTAAAGATACACAGCAAACATCACTGCTGAGTGTTAGGAGAAATTTAAGAAAATTTTTGTTTTAAAATGATGTGCTCCGTATTTGAGGTTCATTTAAGAATGACAACTTGATTGTCATTACTTAAACCATTTCTTGTGTGTGTTTTAAAGAGATTTTTAAGGCTCTGCCAAGGTTCTGCCACATTAGGGTGTGCTCTGGGATCTGCAAGAAGAAAGCTGGAACCCACAGAAGTGATGGCACCCAAGGTTTTGCATAACTTTCTCTAGTTTTCCTGCATCTCAAGGGCTACCCAACTCTGGGTTATCTGAGTTCCCTTATGACAGACAATGAATCTGTGGTCCTCAGTCCCATGAAAAGTCTGCTAAGTAGCTCCTGAGTTTAAAAAGCCTTGGAGTGCATGGGTCAGAATTTCCAATACACTTACATGCACTGTTGGCCATTTGCTTTCTCCTACATGTGTCAAAACTAGAATGTAGGCTCAAAAATCTCAACTTTGAAAGTTGACTACACTCAATCAGAAGCAAGTTTGTTATGTAAATAACAGTTTACCCTACTTTAGTATAAAGAATAAAAAGTTGTTCATAATTATGTCAGTAATACATCAGTATTACTCTTGTTTGCAGCTAAGGCAAAAGCTATGGTAATCTCAGTTTTAGTTTGGACCAACACCGTTTCTGTGATTGGCTGAGTGTCCCCAGTGAGTGAATAGAGCTGTAAAAGACCAATCTGATTATTTTTTAATCTTTGATTTATTTATATATTTTTGGAACATGGTCTAACCGCACAGTTCAAACTCATAGTGGGATTTTCCTGTCTCAGCCTCCCCAGGGCTGGGATTACAGGCGTGCACCACCACATTTGGTTTCAGTGGCCAGCACAGCTCACCCAGGGTTCTGGGGACAGCACAGCATGTGGTACCAGGAAGAAAATCCCAGGCCTTGCACATGCTGGGCAGATGGTTAGGCCACTGAGGTACTTTTTTACCCAACCCAAGGCCTATCTAATGTGACTGAAAACATCAGAATGAAGCTACACATTTGCAATATTTCATCACTGTTTTGACCATTGATAGGAGATTGTATATATCCTATACTGCAAATTTTCTTTGTGTGCCACACTGCAATGTTTTAATCATGAAAGGCAAACATGTGAGTGAGAAAATGTGAATTCCACTTATAACACTGCCCTTCTGATCAAAATGCTCATTTATCTCAAAAGATAAAAAGGATAGAAAAGCAAATTGAAAAAAAAGTTAATTTTTTTTTAAAAAGTTAAATTTTATGCCTACTAGCTGCTTTACTTTTTTATTTAATATTGTACTATTTATTTGCTTTTTTATTTTTGTAGTACCAGGACCCTGTGCTTGCCAGGCAAGCACTTGTTCTACTGAGCTATCTCCCTAGCTCCTCATACTGTATTTTTTTTTAACTTAATGTTTTTTGTTTTGTTTTGTTTTTGAAACTCAATCCTGCAGTATATAGCCTAGGCTAGTCTTGAACTCAGTGATCATCCTGCCTCAGCCTCCCAAGTGCTAAGATTATAAGTGTGTGCCACCACGCCTGCCTAATTTAAAGAATTTTTAAGTGCCAGTCTTATTTGGCAACTCAAACTTTTTCAATAAACTATTAAAGGAGATTAGAATGAAGTCTTAGCCTCTGGCTTGGCTAGATGGGGCATGTAAGACTTCAGTATATCTTACAAGGGTTTATGTCTGAAAACAGTTGCTAATACACAAGAATAAATAAGTTAGCTTAATACAAGGGCACACTTGGAATGGAATGCGGGCACCAACATTATTCACCTGTTCAATTTAAATAAGTTTTTAAGGCCTCCTGCTTATGAAACACAGGACTCGCTCTAATGCAAAGGATAGGATTTCCACTCAAAAGAATCCGAACAGGTACAAAAAAAGGTGCTATGAGGATACAGATGTGGGGGAAGACAGGGTGCATTCTCACTAGTGGATTTGGTCTTAATGCTTTTGCAGTGGCAGCAGATACTTAAAGAGCCAAAGAGACTTTGCTGAGGAAATTGTAACAACTCATAGTGTTGTACAAAACTATCCACCATGCTCATATCTCAGCCTAAATGAAATAGTATCTGAGGATATTTGGAGATATGGTGGAAGCTGGCCTTGAACTTGCTATGTACTCCAGGATGGTTTGAACTCACAGCAATCCCAATGCCTCAGCCACCCCACTGGGACTACTACTGTGCTTATTCTTAATTTTGGAGTATATGGTTCACTAACACCTTAAAAATACACAATCTCTTTTAAAAATAATTTTGAAGCTACTACAACTAAGAATAAAGATTCATCTATTCTTGTTCTTCCAGTTCTTGCTGGAATTTACCTCTCAGTCATTAACCCATAATTGTCACTTGTGTTGGCACTTGGAGAAAGCTGAATACTTGTAAAAAATGCATGGAGGATGATCAAGCTGGAGTAGGGGAAGGAAGGTGACACTGTGAAAAGAAGTGGTACAGCATGAGTCTACCCTTGCCAAAGCACAGCACCCCAGATGCACCTGCCCAGGGTGGCACGGTTCTCGAAATTCAGGTGTCCATCTCCAGGAGTTTTGTAAGACTGCTTCTACTTTTAATATGGCTCTGTGCTCCAAATACCAACTGCTTTGTTGACTGAATCGGTAGCTCTTGCAATCAGGCAAGGTTCTAGTTAATATGTATTTTTATCAACTCTCATCCCCCTAGATTTACTTAAATTTGTTTTTGTCTTTTGTGGGGAGAGGGGTTCTTACAGCACTGAGCCTTGAGTCCAGGGCCTCTTACATGCTCTCACTATGAGTTATAGCCCTTGCTTTTTTTTTAACATGGACTTTTGCTATGTTGTCCAGGCTGTCCTTGAATTTGTGATCCTCCTGTATCAGTCTCTCCAAATACTAGGATTACAGCCATGTGCATCCATGCCAGATTCTTAGTAGATTCGGGGTATTCATGCTGGCTCTTGGGGGCTTTCCCGCTCCCAAGCAGGCATAAAATGGCTCTAATATCTGGTTATTCAGACCAGAAAACTTTCTGATTGAAAGTCACTTTTTTAAAGTTGAGAACAGAATTTAAAGATGCATATTAATGGTCACTGAACACGATGATACATGTGACCATAAAGCTGCTTAGAGGCATAACCTAGCGTGCATGGAGCGATAGCTCATCCTGAGCCTTGGGAGAAGTTCAGAGTCTGGTCTGTGAGCCAGGCTAACGTCTAGGACGTCACCGACCAAGATGTTTGTCTCTGGACTGACTCAGCCAGTAAGGAGCTGGCTCCAGGAGCAGGAGCCGCCACACGGCCCATACCTGTGTTGTGGTCTCAGTGTCATCTGGAATCTGATCCTACCCCATGAGAATAGAGCCTAAGTGATTTAGTTTTGTTTGCATTGTAATTTCAACAACGGAAATACTGAACCTATGAATCCTGTACAGATCATTGATTAGTTTGAATCATCTGTAAGATGTCAGATGATTGAGATGTGAACCCAGTAAGATCCAAGGTCTTGTTGGGCTTTGACCTGCCACCAAAAAGACTGCAGGTCTTTTTTTTTTTTTTTTTTTTTTTTTAAAGTACTCCTGAAGGAAGGAATTGAACTCCTGATCTTGCTCTTCCTGGGTAGGTACTGTGCCACTTAGCTACATCTGCAGCCAAAAAGTTTGCTTTCTTTCTCTGTCTATGTGGTCTGGGCTAGTCTTGAACTTGTGACACTCCTGTACCCTGTAGTCCCAAATGCTGGGACTATAGATGCATACCACCATGCCTGGTGACTCCTGGCCTTATTGACTTGTATCATGTGACTTTTTATAATCAATTAGCACCAAACTGTAGCCCTGGGGATGTGTACCTCTTGGTGAGAGTGCTCCCCCAGCATGCTTCAAGTTCTGGCCCTGCAAAACAAATAAAATGAAAAACAAACCAACACAAATACAGCCCCACGGTAAAATTCTTTGTGACTGATTTAATATTTATTGCCCGCATCAGTTTAAATGCTGTTACAGTCAGTGGAAGAAAATGATTGTTCATAACTTTTTTTGTTTTTTTAATTTAACCCTATGCAGTTCAGACTAGTGATCCGGTCTCAGCCTCTCCAGTGCTAGGATGATAGGCATGAGCCACCGCACCTGCTTCTAGGGCCCAAACAGCATGTAGTATCTGGTATCGAACTCCAGACCTTGTATTTACCAAGCAGGTGTTTAGACTACTGAGCTAACCCCCCAGCCCTAACACTTGAACATCGTAAGGTGTTGAGCACCATTATGTTTGCATTGTAATTTCAACAACGGAAATACTGAACCTATGAATCCTGTACAGAGCATTGATTAGTTTGAATCATCTGTAAGATGTCAGATGATTAAGATGTTCATAATGGGTTTTTTTTGCATTTTTTTTTGTGGTTTTATTGAACACAAACATGCACACAGGCCGTCTGTCTATTCCCAATGCACAGCCTGGCATTGGGACTGGTGACTCGGATGGCTAGCTGGGCTGCTCTCTCCATGATGGCCTTGCGGTTCTTAGGGGAAACATTCAATCTCTGCACAGTAAGACTTGTTGCACCTCAGCAGCACCTCCAACTCTGTAACGTTGTACACCAGGAGCTTCCAGAAGCCACTAGGCAGCGTGTGCTTTGTCTTTTTGTTCCTTCCATAAACCATGTTGGGTGTCAAGATCTGGCCCTTGATGAACCTCCTTAGTACCCTATTGTTGATGCCTCTGAGTTTCTACCAGTTGCGCTTCATTCTGACATAATGGTCTGACTGGTGCCAGATGAACTTCGTGGTCCTCTTTTTTGACAATCTTGGGCTTCATGAGGAGTCTGAGGGCTGCCATGGTGCCAAGTGGGAGTGAGGAAGAGCGCCCTGTTCATAATTTTTGAAGCTGATAATCTAGGATTGGATGAAGACCAGTAGCAGTATCCACATCTGGCCTTGGGGATTCCTCAACCTCTGCCACCCTTCCCCACCCTTGGGAGACTTGAGAAACTCGGAAGTTATTTCTACACTTCACTAATGCTGGTAGGAAGAGGAAGCTACTGGAGTCTGGAGGCCAGTGGCCAGGAATGGTGCTCAACACCTTACGATGTTCGATACTTCCTTGGCAACAGAGTTCTCTGGCCCAATATGTCAACAAAAACACCAAGTCAGAGAAACCATGCCCCAGATGAAATGGTGAGCGTTGGTGAGAATGATTAGCTTTTTGACTGGTGGCCTGGAAAGCCAGGGCACTGGCTGCATGAGGGAGGGTGAGGTTGAAGAGTAGGTGGAGATTACTGAGATCAGTAATTTGGAATTTTCCTTTTGAGTATTAAGCCTCTGAAGTTCTCATATAAAAAATATTCTTACATAAAAAATATCCTACATTAGCAAAATACCCACCCTTAAAAAAATTCACTATGATTTCTCTGGAGAAAATATGTGAAATATACTATGTGTTGACATGCATATATACATTTTTGTTATGTTAGTGGACTTACAGCCTTCTAGTTTTTGTTAGGTATTTTGGTGGTGATCCTGTGGTACAGAAGCAGAAGTAAAACGCGGGGTGGAGCAGCAGAGCCTTTATTAACTGAAGACACGGAGAGGATCGAGGGCAGGGAGATGAAGGAGCCTCTGACCTGAGACAGGAAAGCTGAGACCTTCTGGACTTTTGCAAGGGCCGGAGTTCGAGGGGCAGGTTCCGTGATGTACAAGGAACTGATTGGAGGCTCCATTTGTGGGTGGGAAAGGTAAAAGGAAGTTCTACGCAGGGTTGCAATGAGGAAGGAGGAGGAAGTGGTCATTGGGAAGGTAAGCTGTTGATTTGGGGATTCAGCCTTTTTGAGTCAGGGCCGTGATAATTTAGCAGTTTGTATTTGAGCCAGTTTTATTCAGGGTTAATCTGTTTTGGGAGCACTACCAGGAAACAGGATTTTAGGAATTCATTCCTAGTCCCAAAGACTACAACCTTCCTGTTGGGCTGGATGTAGTCGTGCACGCCTATAATCCCAACGGTAGGGAGACAGACGTAGGCGGATTGCAAGTTTTAACCCAGCCTTCCTAGGCTGCAGAGTGAGGCCTGTCTCAATAAACCACCCCGCCCCTTTAGAAAACAGAAAAGGAAGCACAATAAATACTTCCAAAAGACTGGCCAAATAGCTCAGCGGATTAAATAGCCTGCTTAGGCAGATGCAGAGGTCCAGAGTTTGATCCCCTGACCTGCTGTGCCAGACCTGCCCCTGGGACACCCTGACATGGTGATTGAGACTAGACATGGTGGCATGTGCCTGTAATCCCAGGGCTTGGGAGGTTGTAAGCAGGAGGATCACTAGAAGTCCAATCTGCACAATGAGATGCTGTAGACCCGGCCCTAAATACAAAACAACAACAACAACAAAAAAAAAAACCTTCACAATTGGTTTGCAACAATGAAAGGTTCTTGGGGTAGGAGGTTGCCAAATGCAAGAAGATCCAAACCCAAGTCCATGACAGTGTGACACATGGGCATTCCATGGATATTCTATTTTCATTACAACCTAAAAGCATATTAACAGTGTCTAAAGAAGAAATAATGTAAGCAATAATAATAAACTCTTCAGCTGTGGAGGTGTACTTGTCTAATCCCAGCCCCTGGGAGGCCCAGGCTGGCGGATGCCAGCGAGTTGGAGGCCAGCCTGGTTATGGCATGAGACTCTGTCTCAAAAATCCAAGAAAACAAAAACCACACACGAAAGAGAAAGGAGGGTCTGGGGCACCAGCCTTAGATCCACGATCATCTCGAGGAGGCGACGAGGGTCTCTCTGGGCTGGGCTGATCATCTGGACGGTGGGTGCAGAGCCCTGCAGTGCTCTCAGTCCCCCGTGGGGAGCGCTGCCGTCCGGCCTCTTGCCTCGGTGGTCTCTTCCGTTTGTGCTGCTCTCGTGCACTCCCCTGTCCTCAGCACAAGACCTTTGCAAACGTGGCCACCTGAGCTGGATTTTTCCACCTCCGAACTGTGACCAAGCTGAGGCTTTGCTTCTGTTTCAGAATGGATCATATCCTGTTCTGTGATGGAACCAGAGAACAAGCTAAGACAGTGACTCCTGTAGCTTTCTTTCTTCCCATTTTGGAAAGTAAACTATGCTACCTGTTGAGAGTGGTGGGTTTATTTTTATTGTTTGCACACATTATCTGTTTCACATGATATTAAAACCTAAGATTTGTATCTGCAAAGGCACTTACCAGAAAAAAGAGGAGCGAGGGAAGAACCCGCTTAACCTTTATCCACGTTCAACATGTTGGCAGGCCCCGGACGCACATAGCATCTCTTTGCTCCTCCTTCCTATGAACCTCCCCTCCGCAAACAGCAAGTCTCCTCTGAGGACTATTTATTTATTCACTTATTTTCTTACAAAAGAAGTTCCCCTGCATACATGGGAAAGATGAAGCAAGAAGTTCACTTTAAAAACCAAACATTTTCTTGGTCACCTGTTTAAATCCTCGGACTAAAGCCTAAACTTTAAGCAGCAAGTTAAACAGTAAAAAAAAAAATTCTGCTAATGGCTATTAGATTGCTGGCTAGAGAGATTAGTATAGGGAGTAATTCTAATTAAATAGAGAAAGCTGGAGAGAGCTGAAATGTTTCAAGAATAGATTTCCTCTCCCGTTGCCTCATTAGGAATATAAAATCAGCTTCTCCTGTGAAAGGACAACCTTTCAAAGGACAGCTCTGTTGTCATAAAGAGGCCATCGAACCTCCATTTTCAAATTTTGAATTTTTTTTTAGTAGCAAAGGGTATTTTTATTGCCCAAATCCAATTAAAGCCATTCCAAATCACCATGTTATATTCTAAGTTAACAATTATTTATCTCCCATTTAAACACATAAAAAGGCTGACCTTAGCTCCAGATGCAGAATTTAAAAACTGAGATTATTGCCTTCTGCTAGATCTTGGAGCTTACCCCAGCTGAAAGGCTGGTATGCCTCCTTCCTCGTTTTTGCTTCCAGCACCCAATACATCCTCCAGTCCCATAGATAGTATTTTAAATAGAGTTCACCAAAGTGGAGAAGAAAATTGGTATAGAATAACTAAGTGATAGACTTGGCATACCTGACACTTTTACCAATGTAGAACTTCATTTATTAAGTTATAAAGGCAGTGACTGAGTTTTGGGATGAGCTGAACATTAAAGTCTACGGAAGAACTTCTTATAATTGGGTTTATTTTGTTCTTTATTAGTGGGAGTTTACACAGTTCTAGAGCCATTGCCTGCAACCTTTGACCCTTCCTTGTCTTGCACATACAAAAAATATGAAACAATTAATGAACAAAAAGACAGTTTATTCATTTTCTTTGTGTAGTCATTATTGAAAGGAAATGTTTAGAAACTGAAAGGGGGGAGACATTTTACAATGTTTGAGATAAATTTCTAATGAATCCCTTTTAAGAAAACCATGCAGGAAATGTCCCTGCTGCAGTCACTAGTGTGAGCGAGGGGTCAGGAGTCCCAGGAGGTACCCAGAGAGGCAGCTAGGTTGGAAGGCTCAGAGACCAGTTCTGTCTCCCTCGCTCCTTCACTCCTCCTGTCTGTTTCTCCACATGGACGAGAACTAACTATTTAGAAGTGCTGTAGATTATATCAACAGTGTCCGTGCAAGTCGGCTGGGAGAGTACGTGAGGGAAGGGAGCACCCCTGGAACACAGGCTCCTTGGAGTCTATTTATTGGCTTATTTGTTTATTTTGCAAAAGGACTAATTCCCTACAAAAGTTAATAGTTCACTGTATTTATTTATTCTCCTTATTCATTTGATGTAGTGTTCCCAACACAACCTAACTTTAAAGTCAGCATATCCTGATTGAGCCTGCTCCACCTGGCCAAGGTGGCCTTGGACAAGTACCTTTACCTTTCTGAGTTTCTTCACCATTACCAAAGGTGAAAATAATATTTACCGAGGAATTCATAGCCTCCATATCATTATCTCTCTATGTATCTCAGTTTCATAAGCCCGGGCTCTGATAGCCTGAGCTTCTCCTGGTATCTGCGTGCTAGCTTTAGAGCCGTAGTTATACAGGATACCTTGGCAGAACAGCTAGTTTTCCTTTTAGTTCTTCTCCTGCTGTGTACTGCTCATCATGCTTATGAGAAGAAGAATTTTCAGTAATGACCTTTATTCCCTGTTTGCAGGGCTCAGTATTTTTCTCTCTGAGGCTGCCCAGTATTTCCTGAGAGGTGCAGTTGTCATAAAGGCAAGTGCTGTTAACCCCTGAGTGAACCCCAGATGCTGAGTCCATCAGTGGCATCTCAGGTTTAATCACTGTTATGACGTCTCTCCAAGCTCAAGCAACCCCTCTACCCCTGGAAGTCTGTAAATTCCCATTGATGGTAGCCCTTCTTTTGCTGTGGTGTTGAGAATACCGGCATGGCTTTAAAAAAATACATTCAACCATCCCGGTACCATGTTCTTCTTTATGGGGGATTAAGCCTTGCCTTGGGCTGAAGAGAAGTGGCTGAGCTCTAAAACAACCCAGCACAAAAGCAAAGCAATGACAGCCTTGCATCGTGAGTATTCATTGTCCATTGAAAGGCAATGACAGGATGCTTTGTCCCACACGAAGCTGAACTTCTGTGAAGCAGATTGGCAGGAACCTAGCTTAACTTGAGTTATCGAAAGAAATCATTTCTGAAATAGAATGAGGGTTCACTAATGGCTGTACAAAGAACCACTGCCATATAGAAGGGACGTACTAATTGTTACTGTAAAAATATTAAAAGTCAATCTTTCTTAATTGTAACAGTCAGTTTTCCATCATTGTGACAAACGACCTCAGATAATCAATTCATAAGCAGGACAAGTTTATTTCAGTTCATAGTTTCAGAGATTTCAGTCCATGTTCAACTGGCTCTGGTCAGGGGATGATGGTGCCAAAGCAAAGCATCGTGGTAGGAAGTGTGGGAGTACAGAGCCGCGCACCATGGCAGTGGGGAAGCCGAGGGACAGGGCGTGAGGCCTGGCTTCCAGTATACCCTTTGAGAGCATCCCCCAGTGACCTAACTTCCTTCTGCTAGGCTTTCATTCTTGAAGGTTCCACCACTTCCCAAGAGCACCATGGAGTTTTAAGATCCAAATACTAACATTAATATTTAACGTAAGAATACATCCGGGTGACTACATCCTGGCCTGGCGAGTTATCGCTGAGGGAGAGTAGAGTGGCAGATCATGGTGCTCTCACAAGAGCTTTGGTTTCAGCATGCATCAACCTTATACAGTTGTATGCTCCAGATCTCATATTATCTAGTTTAATCTAGTTTAATTATCTAGTTTAAATCCAAACTGAGAGCCTAAACAATGACTGAAACATTTAATTCTAATAATGTAATCCCAAGTAAGGAATAAGTAAATACTATATGTATCTCAAGTCGAACTTCTATTTTTTTTTTTAATATTTCTTTTTCTTTTTTTTTTTTTGTCTTTTTTGAGACAGGGTCTCACTATGCAGTTCAGGGTGGCCTTAAGTTCACTTTTTAGCTCGGGCTGGTCTCGAACTCACAATAATCCTCCTGCCTCAGCCTCCCGAGTGCTGGGATTACAGGCATGTGCCACCACACCTGGCTTAATATTTCTATATTTACTACAGGGTCTTACTACAAAGCCTGGACTCATAGTGATTCTCCTGTTTCAGCCTCCCTAGCACTGGCATTATAGGTGTGCAACACCACTCCCAGTTTCAAATTCTTTTTCTGTCATGAAATAATAGGGAAATCGACAGAGGAAATCAGGAAGGAAGAGAATAATGAGAACATGGACATACATTTCTTACTAGCAATGAAATATATCTAATGCATTATTTTATATAATTGATATATCTATTTTCTAACATTCACAGCTTTCAAACTGATTATCAATATTACTTGAACCAAAAAACAGATTTTTAAATCATTTTATTACAGAACAGTTTGTGGGTTTGTTTATTTGTTTGTTTTGGTTTGGTTTGGTTTTTTGGCAATACTGAGGTCCAAATCCAAGGGCATGCTACAACTTAGCTGATATTGTCAGCCTTTTTCATCTTTGATTTTGAGACGTATCTTCCAAAGTTAACTTGCTGTCTCCCTGTTTCAGCCTCTGAGTAGCTGGCATCACACATACCCACCATGCTCAACATCATCTTCCAGTTAAGTAGATCAATTATATTATTTGTAGTAAGAACAAACTTGTTCCTGATCTATTAATAAGACAGTCAAGAATTACACTTTGAAAAAAGAAGAATTTCTCAAAAGCGTCCACCATTCTATTTTAAAATATTTTAAATTTTCATTTCTGCTATTTTATTGTAGGCTCAGTATACTAATATAGCAGTATTTGTATGTTTGTAAATTTAGTATAGTATAGAGTAAAGTTATTGGCAGGTTCATGAAAAATATGTTTGATTATTACTGAGTTACAGAGAAATTTAGAGCATAACTACAGGAAACCTTCTTCATGGTCTATGGAACCTTGGGAAATTACCTCACAGTCTTTCCCTGTACAGTGAGAATCATGATAATTCCTAAAACAAGGTTTTTTTTGGTTTTTTAGAAATTTTTTTGAGCATAACATTTATTGAGAGAAAGAAAAGCTCCTGTCTGAGAGAGGGACAGGAAGGGGGTCCTGAGTGGGTGATCCCTCAGAAAGCTGTCTCTTCCAGGGACTTTTATAGAGGAAAGTCATGTGGTGAGGCAGGTCTAAGGTGGCAGAAAGACATGAGAACTCACTTAGGTGGACATGAGGTGGGACAAAACTATGGTTAACCAATGAGATTACAAGCACTTCAAAACAAGGTATTTGTGAGCCTAAAATGTTTGTTTGTTTTTTTTCTTTTATTGGTACATTTTTGGTATACATAGTGATAACTTTCATTGTAGGGAATGTGTACCTTTACGTGATATTTTGATTCTTCTTTTCCGTTCCCTTCCCCTCCGTTCAATCTCTCTTCTTCCTCCTTATTTACAAAAGCTTTGTTTCCCTTTTTCTTCTATACTTTGTGTAGATGTGTCTTTTAAAAAGTAGCTGGAAAATTGTAAGCATGACACTGACATTTTAGATTTTATTTATTGTTTAAATGTTGTTATTATTGCAGCATTCCTGAGCTTCATGCTTTATGCTGTTCTGGAAAAATATCTGCACACATTTGAGTGATACTTTAACTCTCCTTGAAGTCTTGAAAAATAAATTCCTATCAAAGGAACTTGTTTTACTTTATTTCTTCTCAAATACGTTTGAAGGGCCAGGGAGATGGCCCAGTAGAATAAGCCCTTGCCTGGCAAGCTCAAGGGCCTAAGTTCAATTCCTAGTACTGCAAAAAAAAAAAGAAAGAAAGAAAGAAAGAAAGAAAGAAAGAAAGAAAGAAAGAAAGAAAGAAAGAAAGAAAGAAAGAAAAATATTAAATATGTTTGATCCAAGAAGCCATTTCTAATTTAAAAAATATTAATTAGTTATTTTAATAGCTGTAATAAACCCTTTACATGTGAATATATTACAAGCAATATATTTTTATGAAACCTGTTTTACCAACCTAATCCCTAAAAAATTTAATGAGAAGAGTGGCATTGTTTTACACTTTTGCAAATTGGTTTAAAGCTGGTTTAATAATAGATGGATTTTCATGCATGCTACTGTAGTGTGCTAAGAAATATTGTTTTAGTTGAAGTAACTGAAAACCAAAATCTAGCTATATAATTTGAAACAACAGTATTAAAATACTATTTTCAGAAAATTGTGATTATTCTCTCACACTGTTCCAAAATTTGATGCTTGGTAATTTCCTAAGCGCTAGTTATAATGCAATCCAAAATTCTGTCACTGAACTTTTCATGCTCTATCCAATTGAATCTATTGACCCAGCATTTAGTGGGTATGTTACCCTTTCCATTTTTTGAGGATCACGTGTGAGCATATCTCAAAACTCATTTGTCAGAAGTGCCTTTCTGATTATGCATTCTGGTTTTAATGTTATTCTGTAGCCTGTGTGTCCTGAGTGCTGAAATTGTGTGGTAGACACTGTGGGTGTGTTGTGTAGTGCCAGGCCTAGATGTGTGTTTTGAGACGGGGTCCTGATATTAGCTCAGGCTGATTTTTTTTTTTTTTTTTTTTTGGTCTTTTTGAGACAGGGTCTTACTATACAGTTCAGGCTGGCCTTAAATTCACTTTGTAGCTCAGGCTGGTCTCAAACTCACAACAATCCTCCTGCCTCAGCCTCCCAAGTGCTGGGATTATAGGCATGTGCCACCACACCCAGAAGCTCAGGCTGATTTTGAACTCACTGTGTAGCCCAGGTTGTCCTCAAATTCGCAGTGGTCCTGCTCCAGCCTCTCCTTTGCTGGGATTACAGGTGTGACCTACTACCCCTGGCTTCATTTTTTTTCAATAACACTTTTCCTGAGGCCAAGAATGTAGTTCAGCAGCATTGGTGGCTTTTGAGGCAGTCTCTCTATAGTTCAGGATGACCTTGAACT
>PVKA01014999.1:39811-51194 GCA_004027165.1 Ctenomys sociabilis
AAAAAAAAAAAAAAAAAAAAAAAAAAAAAAAAAAAAAAAAAAAAAAAAAAAAAAAAAAAAAAAAAAAAAAAAAAAAAAAAAAAAAATCAAGATGCATTGTAAACATATATCAATGTATTGCAAACTTGTACCAATAAAATAAAATTTAAAAACTTAAATTTATCTACTAGTAAAAACAAATATATCTGAAATAAAAATAACGATGAGGTTGCAAATAAT
Source organism: Ctenomys sociabilis (assembly GCA_004027165.1). Classification (NCBI taxonomy): domain Eukaryota; kingdom Metazoa; phylum Chordata; class Mammalia; order Rodentia; family Ctenomyidae; genus Ctenomys; species Ctenomys sociabilis. The sequence continues at coordinate 40,031 of PVKA01014999.1, forward strand.
TTCTTCTTCAGTGGAAAACTTTTGAACAATATCCAAGTTTCCAATACTGTAAATAATACATGATTTAAGACTCTGTTCTTTAAGTAAAGATACGATGAAAAATATTTTGCTTTTGAAATGCTGCCTTAACTGGTTTATAAGCTTACTCAAGTTAAAAGCCATATTTTTCATAATTAGATGACTAATGATTCTCCTTCTTCAGCTCATAGGTCAGATAGAGGTCTGAGTTAAAGATTTCCTAGGGTCTTTGAGAAAGAAAACACATCCTCCGTTTCCTTCTTTCGCCGAAGATGCACTAGTTCATCCCTCCCTGCTTTCCTACGTGGTGGTCATCTAAAGGTCTGGCCGGGAAAGTGGCAGAGCTTCTCGGTTTCCAGCTGAGATACCTTCACACATTGCTTCCTGAAGCTCAGAATTTATCACTGAAATTCTCCAGCTCAAAATTCTCCCACTGAAGTTCATGTCCTCTACAAGTTGACTTCTTAAAATAGCCAGCCATAGAAATCTCTGAATAATGTCTTCTTTCCCCAACTTCACCCTTCTTTCTGGAGATCCTAAGTTCCTGCAGCAATATTCATCATCTATTATTCAAACTCTTCTCTAGCCCCAGAGTTTCCATCTTCCTCCACCATCCCTTTTTTGCACCTTTAAATTCCAGTGTGAATCTTCCTGTCCCCAAGACCTTGTTGTGATCCCTTCAGCCAGAATGAAGTTCTGCCTTCCTTAACCAGTCAGGTTTCTGATGCACCCTGAATTTTCTCCTGAACTCTAGCCTGTTTCCTGACTCTCTCTTATTTTTGAATCTCTTTCTGGGCCAGGTCATCTATCCCCAATGTTTTTGCTATTACTGAGATGAACTGATACCAAATTGATATTGCAGCTCCAACCACCCCTCTGAATGGCCTATCAAAATGTACCCTTTGCCTGCACTCTGTTGACTTTATTGCCTGCTGATTCATTTGGGTTATATTGATTTCTCTACTTATCTCACCTTTTTGTTATTTGTTTTCGTTTCCCACATGACTTTTTTTTCTTTTTGATTTTTCTTTGTTTTGCTTTGCTTTGATACTGTATGTAGTATAAACTGGCCTTGAATTTGTTATGTTATGTAACCCTGTCCTCAAACTCATGATCCTTCCTTGACATCTTGAGTGCTGGGTTATAAGGTGTATGCCAACATGTTCCCACCAGGAATTTTATTAACTACATATATTAACATATAATCAGGCTGGGAGTGGAGCTCAATAGATGAGCATATGCTGAGTATATGCAAAGTTTAATCTCCAATAATCCCTCTCCACCTCCACAAGAAAGAAAGAACTCACATCATACTGTGAACTATTTTTATATAACTGAGTTTACCCTGGCTCTATCACTACTCTTGGGGATCACTAGATTTTGTGCAAATATATATATATATATATATATATATATATATATATATATATATATATATTGTTGTTGTTGTTGTTGTTTGTTTTGTTTTGTTTTTTGTTTTTTTGAGACAGAGTCTCACTATGCAGTTCAGGCTGGCCTTAAGCTCACTTTGTAGCTCAGGTTGGTCTCGAACTCACAACAGTCCTCCTGCCTCAGCCTCCCGAGTGCTGAGATTACAGCCCTGCGCCACCACGCCCGGCTTTGTGTGCAAATATTTTATAGCATAGAGCCAGATATATAGATAGTGGGTCTTTAGATGGATAGATAGATAGATAATAAATAGATCTTTGTTTAGTAGAATAGTAATATCATAATATACAATAACTCCTTTATAAATTGACATTTATTGTAACAACTTCCAAACAAATTTTTCTAAGGAGCATGTCAATTTTCAGATGGCAAATACCATGTATCAGTCTTCTTTGTATTTTTCCAAGTCTATATTATAGCACTGCTTCCATAGTAGGTGTTCTACTTAATTGGATCAGTGGCCTGACAGAAAACTCAGGTGCTCCTGATTTGATATTTTCAGGGTATTGGCTTGCCAAAGATTTGAACAGATACATTAGTATACTGAAAGTGAAGAGCAGAGGGAGGGTAAGGGATATTAGTGAAGTCCCCTGTTTAACACTCCACTAAGATATGTAAAGAATGGGGAAGTCCATGCCAACCTGCCAAGCATGGATTCCTGTTTTGAGGAATATATCTAGTATCTAGTTACTGTGTCTAACACATAGGACAGGATCAGTGGAAGGAAAAGGCCACAATCTCATTCTCTGAAATAAATTCCTTCAAAGACTTTTATATTCCTTTCAAAATATAAAACTAAATATTCAACTTTATAATATACAAGAGATTTCAGAGTTTTCTGTCACTCTGATATAAGTACAAGGTGAAACCAATGATATTATGTGGAAGGAAGATCACTTTTATTGAGTCGGGATTGTTTATTAAACAATTTGATGAATTTTTTCTTTGTTTTTTGGCTGGCTCAGGCTGCCTGAAGGGCAGATTATTAAACAACCTGAAGGCCAGATATTGGACATATACCTGTAATCCCAGCACTCAGGAGGTTGAGGAAAGTGTTGCAAATTCAAGACCACAACCTGGGCCATAAAGTGAGCTCAAGGCCACTGCATAACAAGACTGTGTCTCAATAAAGACAAAATAAATAAATAAATAAATTTTTAAAATATGAAAATCTGGGTCAAATAGATGCTTTTCTTTCTTTTTTTTTTGGCAGAACCAGGGATTGAACTTAGGTCTTGTGCTTGTCAGGAAAATTCTTATTGCGCTGAGCCATCTCCCTGGCCCAAATAGGTACTTTTTAAAGATGAAATTATTAAGCTTTATACAAAGAAAACAAACCAAGGAAACAATTAGAAAGGTTGGAAGATTATATCCCAAAATATGTCAGGCAATGATTGATTTATTGGCTATTCTATCTGTCTTTGAGAAATGCTAATTTCTGTATTATTCAACTAGTCTAGACAGTAATTAATACACCACCAGGCCTAGTGATAACTGGGGTGTAAGAAAGAAAAGCCCCACTTGCAAAGAGCACTAGAAAATTAAGGCTTTGGGACGAAGGTAACTTCTAGAGCAAGAAATCAAAAATTTCATAGAAGAGGAGCTTCACAGGGCAGATAAAAGGCTGTTAGGAGAAAAGGAAGGGTAAGAGCGGGGGGTCACAAAAAGGTTTTTACAAAACTCTTTGGTGATTACAGTGTGGACAGTAAAGAGTGACCTGGAAATCTTACACACCTTGTAACTGGGATATTTTTCCTTATGTGTTTGAGTCTAGTGGTCGAATTAAGACTGAATTCAGCAAGACTGAGGAACTGAAACTGTTGCCCAAAACACATGGTACCCCAGAGCTTCCCTTCACAACTGCATTCCCCCGGGTCATCCATATGGAGGTCTGGAGGCCACTGTTGCAATGCCTAGTGTACACACTTTCTTGAAAGCACACCATCTCTTGAACCTTCCAGCGCTGTTCCTGTTTAGGATTGTTCTACAGGGTATATCCAATGGATTTAGCTGGGAAAAATGAATAGGAAGTGTGTGGCCATAGCTATTTTTGTAGGTGATAAAATTGTTTATTAAGCAAACCAACTAGGAACAAGAGTGATGACAGAGGCCACCACTGTAACCCCAGAATTTGTATGACTGAGATAGGACTGAGTTTGAGGAAAAGGGAGAGGGGAGCGGAGGAGAGAGGACAGAACTGTGAAAGGAGGGCAGAGGAGGGGAGGGGAGGAGAAAATATCAAGGTGGGACCAGCTGAAAGTAGCTATAATCTTATAAATCTCAGTTATGTGGGTGGTAGAAGCAGCAGAAGGAGCACTTGGGGACAGAAGCCTTCATTAAAATTAAAATTAAATCAAATAAGAGAAACTTGGATTCTCTCAAGAACAATTATGGAACTTAATGGCAGAGTCAAAGCCTCCTGATAAGCAGGGCCTGGTAGCACACGCCCATACTCCCAGCACTTGGGAGACAGAGGCAGGAGGATCCCTTGAGTTCAAGGACAGCCTGCCAGTCAGAAAGACCCTGCTTCACACAAGCAAACGAACTGAAAAGGCTTCAAGTATCCTGATACAAGAAATATAAACACAGAATGTTGTACTCATATCCTGCTTACAGTAGCAACAAAAACAGAAACTTGAGCAGTGACAATACAAATATATGAAAACTACATGGAAAAAATGAAAGTATAAAACCATAAAGTAGGTCTTTTTGCAATGTAAATGAAATATTATGCAGTATTTATGAATAAAACTTCTTTTTTCTTATGATACTAAAGATTGAACCCAGGACCCTCCCGTTGAGCTATCTCCCCAGCCACTTGAACCTATTTATTTAACTTATTAACAGGGCCTCAGTAAGTACATACATTGCCCAGTCTGGCTTTGGACTTGCAAACCTGGGCTTTCCAGAGCATAGGAATTACAAGTGTACACCCCTATGCTGGGCAGAAGCCTAAATAATTTTAAGAGATATCTTCCTTTCATGAAGTATTTTCAGTTTTCTTCTATTCTGAAGAAAGCATCATTTTGTTGATCTTTATTCATTAACATCAACAAGCGAGTACACAAAGTGAGATAAAATTTTGGAGTAGTCCACCAATGGAAAGCTATTTTCTAGCAAGGCATGGGGACAGCTGCCTGCAGTCTTAGATAACCGGGAGCCTGAGGCTCCTCAGCAATTTGCAAGACCTTATCTCAAAATGAAAGGGCGGGCCAAATAGCTCAGAAGATTAAAGGCTTTCAGTAGCAGGGGCCAGGAGTTCAACTCCGCCCTCAGGGCTCACTGGGACCGTTTGAGGCTGGGCGTGGTGAGCCCCTGTAATCCGACCTCTTGGGAGGCTGTAAACAGGCGGATCACTATGAGTCTGATCTAGCAATGAGACCCTGCACATCCTGTAGACCCTTCCCTAAAATAAATAAATAAGAAAAGAGTGAGTGCCACTGAGTTTGACCCCCTAGTATGTAAAAAGTATTGGTTCTCTATAAGTTAAATAATATATTAGTGTTAATTACTAGTGTATGTTAAGCACAAAAAGTAGACTACAGAGTAGTCTGAATTTAAAATCTTATTCTTACAAATAAGCGTGGCTCTATACTCATATGCATGTGAGGATGTGTATGCTTTTGGTTTCTCTTCCTGAAGATAGGAGAACATATATAATTATTAACACTGGTAAATTGATCGAGGTTGGAATATGCATATTTTCACTTAATACATTTTAAATTGTTCGGTTATTCATTGTGAATATTTTCTTTTTTTCTCCCATTTCCTTTTAACTTAAAATGACGCATTTGTGAAAACTGCAGAATAAACATTAGAATGGAATGTTTTCTGAATTTGTTCTTTCTGTGGATCCCATTGAATCAGAGTCCTCAAGACCTGGTGATCAACTGAATGCCCTCAACAAGGACAGAGTAAACAGTAGTTTCTCAGGGTGAATAACTCTAATCAGAAAGTTAGGAAGGGCCAGCGAGATAGCTCAGCAGTCTAAAGCATCTGCCTAGCTGAGCTTTGGCACTCGCAGGGACTGACTGGACTGTGGTTTGATCCCTAGCACCACATGCCGTGCCAGCCCTGACCCCAGGGCAGGCTGAGCAGGCCACAAAAAAAAAAAGTTAGGAATTCAGGATGTATGGACGTATAAGGAATTTGGATGCAGAATTTCACTCACTTAGCGGGGTGTGGTGGTGCAGGCCTGTAATCCCAGCACTCAGGAGTCTGAGGCAGGAGGATTGTTGTGAGTGCTGAGGTTCAATCCCCATGCCTTGCCAGCCCGAGGCACACCCAACTGAGACTGAGCGTGGTGGCTTGAGTCAGTGCTTGGGAAGCTGAAAACAGGAGGATCACTATGAATCTGAACTGTGCAGTGAGACCCTGTACACCCTGTAATGCATTAAAAAGAAAAGCCACACACAAAACAAACTTTTAAAAATTTATGTTTTGGGGCAACCCACTTGGGTCCCCCTTCTGTCCTCTCCGACAGAAGCTTTTCTTTCCAATAAAGTTTTGTCCTCAACAAAAAAACCTTATGTTTTGTACATATGATAGTTAGGATAGAGATAAATTAGATAGATAATGTTAGGATAGATACAAATAAGATAGTTAGGATAGATATACAGCTACTTTCTCTTAGTTCATTGAGAAGAAAGATTTGTACATATGTTTTAGACATTTAGTCCACTGAATAACATCTACATCTTGTTCACTGAATAACTACTATGAAGACTATAATATGCAATCTATTAGTTATTATAACTGTCTCACTAACCTATTTTGAAACTGTTTCATTGTCATTTTATCTTTTTGTCTCATGAAAATGAATAAAGAAAACCTTACACCACTAGAGAAATAAGAGAAAAACAAGTTCAAGGTACGGTATTGGCTTTAGTGAGAAGTGTCTTGATATAAATAGCAAGTTTTCTGTGGCTCTGCTTCTCTTTCTTTCTTTTTTTTTTCTGTCTTTTTGAGACAGGGTCTCACTATGTAGTTCAGGCTGGCCTTAAGCCCACTTTGTAGCTCAGGATGATCTCGAAATCACAACAGTCCTCCTGCCTCAGCCTCCCAGAGTGCTGGGATTACAGGCGTGCACCACCACGCCTGGCTCTGCTTCTCTTTCTATGCAGTAAGACCTTATTTATTTATTTATTTATTTATTTATTTATTTATTTATTTATTTATTTATATGTATTTGGTACAGGGTCACACTATGCAGCTTGGACCTGTAGTGATCCTCCTGTTTTCAGCCTCCCCAGCACTGGGATTCCAGGTGTGCATCACCACTCCTGGTCAAAGTGGCCAGCTCAGGATCCCCTGGCATGTGGTGCCAGGGATCGAACCCCAGTACCCATGCTTACTTAAGCAGGAGCTTAGTTGGCTATCGCACTGGCCCTTTCTTTCCAGATATTTAAAACAAATACCTAAACCCTTAGCAATTTGGATAATGGATAATGCTTGCTGAATAATCAATGTCACGATTTTAAAACACTGTAAAAAAAAAAAAAAAATGCTGTAGCAAAACCAGACCTCCAATTACTAACAAGATAGATCTACTTCAAAAATAAGTTTGAGGCTTGCAGCAACTCTACTTCTGAGTCACAGCTTGAGCTTCAAGTGTAAATATAGTAAAGTCTGACTTGCATTTAGATCTAAGTGGTAACCAGGAAAAAAATAAAAAGAAGGAAATGCACAGGTCAGCAATTGTGAGCCTCTCCATCCCCGAATAGAAAGGGTCTGCTGATAAATTACTCAATGCTTTAGAAAGATCGCGGTGAGTTTGAGGACAGCTTGGGCTACATAGTGAGTTCATGATATTTTTGTTACACATAGGCCGTAAGTGAAACCAATATCTAATTTTTATCATCAGATCTTATAAAAGAAAAAAACATGAGACCTTTTTTTAACCCAAGAACTCTCCACTGCAAAGCTCTATTCTTTGGTGAGGGACAGCATCTAGAAGGCAAAGAGTTAAAGACGTCACTTTAAATGACAAAAGCTGAACACTTTACCCCACTTTTGCTCTCTCATCCATTCATCCTTTCATTGTGCAGGATTTCAGCTTTCTGAGCTTGTCTGCTACCTGCCCCTAATTTGTATTCCTAGGAAGGGGCCGGAAGGGTTATTTTGCATTTGTGTGCTAAGGCTGGTGTGTCCTCCAGAGCAGAGAAAGAGAAGACACCACAGGGCCAGGATGGGGTGGGAGGTGGGTGCAAAGCTCTCTGGGAGAGTCCTGCTGAATTTTAATCTTTGAGTGCCTCTCCTCTCAACAAAGCCCCCCTGATTTTGAGGAATACCCTGTGAAAGTTCCTGTTGTACACATTGGAAATAAATGGGTTAGCTGAAATTTGAATTTAGGGAAATCAGTTATTATAATAATCCGTTAAGATAATAATGCATAACATTTCCAAAGTACTGTGTATGAATGTCTTGGGAAAACTATTGTAAAAGGAAGAAATTTACCACATTTGGGGATGGGAGGAGAAAAGAAGGAAAATGTTAAATGTTTTACCAGAATAAAGAGATATTTTTTTCTTCATTATTAGAAGAATTTGGGAAACAAAAATGCTCACAGAAAATCATTTTGACTGAAGTAGTCTTATTAGAGATCTTTGTAGTTTACAAACACTACCTTCATTTATTTTGCCCCATGTTTTACTTATCTCTGAGGACACAACTCAGTTGAAATGAATGAAATACTTCCGATCTTGTATTTGTGAGGCAATGTAGCAACACGCTTTCATATAACCTAGTAAAGAGCAGGGCAAAGATGGCCCCATTATGAATAATTAGTATGTGTGGTCTAGCTTCTAATTAACTAAAGGGGGTGCCAACACATTCACTGCAAGAAGGCCGCTGTGACCCCTTTCTGGAGTTGTATTCATTAACCAAAGAGCTAGAGGAAAATTTCATTTTTCTCATCGTTTGTTCAAGTTCAATTTTCTAATGAAGGCATAGAAATTACCACCTCTGCTCCATCAGTAGTTGTTAAAGTTGCGGTGTGACCCTTTTTGAAAATAACAGTAAGTGCTATCATTTTATATAAACTAAAATTAAGAGGCAGCTCCTCTTGCATTCTGAGAAAGAATGTGAAAGACATCTGAAACTAGGAATTCATTCAGGATATCTCAGCTCAGCAAGCAGAGCTCTGAGGCAGAAGGCCAAAAATCAGAGTGATTGTTCAAAGCCAGTAGCCATGTACTCTGTGGTGCTCAAGTGAACTCTGATTCTGCGCTCTGGCTTTGCCACAGCCTTGAGCTCTGTCCCAGCTCTTTTATTTTGAAAATCAGACAAATGTGTATTTTTAAAAATGATTTACATGGCTTCAAAATAACAAAAAGGGGATTACTGATTGGCATTAATTGTCCAAATATATGGGCGGACTCACTCCCAACTCCCCATAGCTATACACATTTAATTAGTAATATCTTCCCTCCCAAATTATGTTTTCCCTGTCCTAATAGGACATGTGAAGGGCTCAGTTCACAATACAAATAAGTGGGAATATTCCAGCTAACCTCACAAACAAAGCTTCAAGAACACATTGAAAAAAAGCAGCATGCTTCCTGTGTGGTTCCCGGTCAGCCCGGTGATTTCAACTAAGGCTGTACCCCAGAGCTGATTTTCCTTGTCAAGGCTCTGAGATATGTTATTTTATTTCTTCCAAAGAGCTGAAAACTGATCATTATATCATTACTTGTTATTTATTCTGTCACTCATTTATTAATACTTTTCAACACACTTTCTGGGATTCTGTGGTGAGAAAGATTTGTGCTTTTAAGGCCTTTCAATGGGACTGAGGACAATTGCAGCTCTGAGCAATGAGCAAAATGTGTATGTGCACTAGAAATTGTGGAGGGGTAAACACGGCTTAAGGATTGTACAAAACAGCAAACATACAACAAAAACACCCGAAACTCTGAAAATAGCACCAAAAGTTTGACAAAGAACCTTCTGAAGCTTGCAGCCTAAAAATTATCCTTGGGATTAAAGTGCCTGCAAGCAGGTACAAGGGCTGGAAGTTAGATTCCTGAACCTGTCTTGCCACCCCCCCCCCCCAGGGCAGACTGAGACAGCTATTGAGACTGGGCATGGTGGCACATGCCTGTAATCCCAACTCTTGCGAGACTGTAAACAGGAGAATCACTGAGTCTGATTTAGTAGTGAGACCCTGAACACCCTACAGACCCTTCCCTAAAAATACAGGAAAAAAAAATATCGTTGAGAGCAGGTAGCCTCACTCTCAGAATAAGGAAAGTAAAACAACTAATAAGCAGAGAAAATATCTTATTTGCCTTTTTTTTTTTGAACTATATAGGGCATCACACCTTAGACTAGGCTGGCTTTGAGCTCCCTATGCTGATGTCAAACTCACTACCCTCTTGTCTCAGCTTCCTGAGTGCTAGCATTGCAGGTGTGAGCCACAATGCCCACTTGAAAATGATTATTTTCTTTGAAAAAAATACCATTAAGTTTCATTTCTTAATGATGCTTATGGTCTGTCAGGGACGGCTGTACGTGACATCAAGTACCTTAGTAAAATCTTCCACAGTACAGTGTAAACCGCAGGGACCAGACTTTATTGACAGCTAGTGCACAGCATGACTGAGCTCAGCTTCAGTGTGCAGTCAACATGGAGGAATTTGTGACCAAGAAACAGATCTGAGGGTCTGTGAACAGAAAATTCACCAGTGTAAGGAATATTCTGTCTAATTTAACAAGATTCTTTCTAAATAAAAAGCCAGGGTAGTCAGACATCATGTGAGGGTTGGTAGGAGAGGAGAAATTTCATGAGATTTCCTGTGTGATCAGGTATGGAAAAATTGGGATTCTAGCTAAACAGATTTAGCGTAGTTCTCGCCACAGGGAATGCTAGCAGGCATCTCCTTTCAGGGTTGACCAAAGTTATTTATTCTCTAGCATTGCTAAGGCTTGATCTTCAGAAGCTGTTTGTGGTAAATGATATTTTCACCAAAATACATGAAGAAGTTACTGTCTTTAAACAAGGAGGAAGTCACTTAATGGAGAGATTAAATCACAATTCAAGGTATTTTAATGAATAGACAACCATCACCAGTGCTTTCTGCTCACCTTTCTGGCCCCCTTTTTTTTTGTCTTTTTCTATTTTTTTTTTTGGTTCTAGCCCCCTATACATAGTCATCCATCAACCATTGCTAGCACAATTACGATAGTCCTTCACTTACACGCACTTCCTCCTGTTGTCCACTGTTAATGATCGTCCCTTCCGCTGCCCACATTAGCTGTGAGGATAACAAATACAAGCCAGATATGGTGGCACATAGTAATCCTGGCACTGGAGGAGGCTGAGGCAGTATAGCAAGTTTAGCCTCAGCTTTGGCAACTGAGAAACTGGCTCGAAATAAATAATAAAGGATCCTGCCCACACCCGCCCAGCCCAGAGACCGCCCAAGACAACACGGCCAACTCCAGCAGGCTCCTGGAACCCGCCCACGCCCTCCCAGGCCCAGAGACCTCCCAAGACAGCACGGCCCACTCCAGCAGCTTACTCCATCCTGCCCACGCCACCCAGCCAGAGACCAGCCTGAGATAGCAGCTGACTCCAGCGGCCTTCTGGATCCTGCCCCAAGCTCTCCCAGCGAGTGGGAATTTGCAGACTCACCAGGCTTCCCAGATCAGTGAGTGTGGTGAGTCTGAGGGAGAGCCATTGGTTTCTTCCCACGCC
>PVKA01015000.1:0-31554 GCA_004027165.1 Ctenomys sociabilis
TTGTTACTTGAAGAATACTGGAATGTCATATGTTTTTAAGGCAAACTGTGAAAGCATGTTCACCTTTCATGAAGATTCTGAAGCATAACTGTAAATAGTTTTCTGTTACCACAAACACTACGTCCTTTAAGAAAATGTTAAACATGGTATTTTGAGATGAAACACATATCCGTATCTATAAATACCTCTTTTCTTATCCTAGAAAAGCTAAGACCAATCAATAATTTTATATACCTTTTCTCCAGAGTCTTGCCAATATGAAAAGGCTAGTAATCACAGTCAAACCACTTCCTAAGAAATCTTTATTCATGCATAAAAACCAGCGAGTCTGATCTAGGCAAACTTCACATCTTCAGTAAAGAAATAGACATTTAATATATAAAAATGCCACTTCTAATTTAAATGCTACCTTTTATATATAAAGTAAAGGAAACTGAAACAGGTCACCATCCTCCTCCTAACCATTCCTTTCTTTGGACCAACAGCAGCACTGACCTCGGAACATCTCATTTCACAGTCTACCTGCAAAGAAGCCCACATTGTCCGAACACTGATCTTATGTCAAATGTAAGAGTACCTTGTTTTAGACCAACATTTGACATCTGCATTTTTAACATTTTGTGTACTTGACAGAGTACATTAATGCACATGACAGACTTTATATAAAGAGGACAGTAGTTCAAAATAAGTTACCACGTGTTTATAGGAAATATAATACACAGTAAGATATCTCACCTCTTAGGACCTCCTGAGGTCAAGGGAGTGTCAAAGGCTGCCTAGCAATTAATGGGATTCGCTCTTCATTTCACCCAGCAAAGATCTCACAACCAGAGCCAGTCTGCTAAACACCTAATGAAAAGACCGGAAGAATGTGAAATAAAGAAAACAAAATAGGAGAGAAAAAAACTGTAAAATTGGGGCTCTGCTCCTACTTTAAAAAAAAAAAAAAAAACACCCTTGGTGATTATAATGCTTCAAAAAAGATCCAAGTTTTAAATGAGCCTTTCAATAATTGACAATGCAATAATTTTGATCACAGTACCATGTCTCCTTGTTCTGTCATACTAACTACTTTGAAATCAAGGGAAGATTCATTTTATATATTGAATGACAGTCAAAAAAATGTTTTTTCTTTTTTTGCATTTTCAGGGAGGGGTCTACAGGGTGATCTCACTACTAGATCAGACTCATAGTGATCCACCTGTTTACAGCCTTCCAAGAGCTGGAATTACAGACGCGCGCCATCATGCCATCTTAATTGCTATCTTTGTGTGCCCCAGGGGCAGGGCCAGTATGGCAGGCCCAGTAATTGAATCCCTGGCCCCTGCAAGTGCTTTAATACACTGAGCTATTTGGCCGGCACTCAAGAAATGATTGTTAACTGGGATTGTTTTCTTTGAAATCTTGAGTGCAATGTATGTAGTTAAGTACATCACTTTTGAGAGTGTTTTTGTTCAAACTGCACTTTTAGATGATTATTATTTTATGATGAAAACAATTTTCTTCCCCAAATCAAAGTTCCTCATAGAAAGTGAAAGAGGCAAAGCAGGGGCCAGGGAGATGGCACAGCAGAATAAGCACTTTCCTGGCAAATGCAAGGGCTTGAGTTCAGTCCCCAGTTCCGAAAGAAAGACAGACAGACAGACAGACAGACATAAAGCAAATCTTAGCAAATATAAACATAAATATTTCAGGTACATAAAAGACATAGTTTCTCAGATCTCCCAGTTTAGCATCTGTGATGTCAAAAGATAAGTAAGGGTGTAATGGTCTCTTACATTGGAGAGGAGCCAAAATTGGCACCTTACTTAAGGAATTTATCATACCATCAAGAGCGTAAGTTCGCTTATCCCACCTAATCACCGTCTTTTCTTACTTAGAGATTGTTAAATGAAAATAAATCTATCCTGCATACCACACCGTTCCCAGGACACCCTGAGCTGGCACAGAGTACAGGCACGGTGGAGCATGCCTGTAATCCCAGCACTGAGGAGGCTAAAAATAAGAGGATCACCATGAATCTGATCTGTGTAGTGATACCCTGTACCAAATACACAAATAAAAAAAAAGGGTGAAGAAAAAAATCTAATAATGAAAATCAAACAGTCAAGATGCATTGTAAAATAAAGCAGTTTTCATTTTTAACACTACTAAAGGAAAAATGAAAGATTCAAATGAAAACTTACACAGAGTCAAAGACAGATAATAATAGTAAACCAATTACTATAACACACTTTCATGGATTATAGCAGGTTCTCAGAATAAGCTCTGTAAATTCTGCATTACCCTATATCTTACTAATAAAACTGTCCAAAGCTAGGCCTCAGATTTGTTATCTTCTAATACTAAATCTTCTCCTTTCTTTGCTGTTGTCTCTTCTTGTCTTCTGATATTATTCTCTTCTACCATGTTAAACTACCATATCTCTTTTTTTCCATTTTTGTAATAACCATCACCTATATTCAGTTCGTAGATTTTATACTTTATGTTTACAATCAAAATTGAGCTAGACATCTACTGTATTCCTTAGCAGTCACATTGCTTTTGGCAATGATAGATTTTCCACTCTTGGAAGTAATTTAGATTTTAAACACTATTTATAGTTTATGGTTATTTTTCTTTTGTGTTATTCTCTCCAGTTTCTCTTTAAATTCTTTTTACCAGATAACTTTTACTTTGAAATAAATTGTTTTCAATTCTAATTTTCTGAGATTGCCTTTGATTCTTAACAATCTTTTTACTGTATGATAAAGGAGAAAAGAAACTATCTAGTCTGGTTATCTGAAATATAATTATGCTTTTAAAACAAATTACATTTGTTTAAAATGAATTACATTTATTTTATTAATCTATTTTTAGGTTAAGAGTTTAGTAGATAATGGTTACCACTTTATTTTGGACCACTTATTAAGACTGTATAAATTAAATTGAGTTATAAAGAGCACTTTTCTGTTCTTCACAGTAATTCCTCTTGCCAACCACATAGAAGTTATTAAAATATCTAACTTCATATTTACAGAAAGTTTTAAATGTATACTCCCTACATAGACTGGTATAACCACTATGGAAATCATTGTGGAGATTCCTCAAAAAACGAGGATTGGAAATCACATTCAGTCCTATTACCCTTCTGGATATTTTCCCAAAAGAACTGAAAACATACCTTAGTGATGTATGTGCACCCATATTTATAGCAGCACAATCTTTCATAGTCAAATCTTGGAAACAGCCAAAATGCCCATCACTTGAGGAGTGAATGAAAAAGATGTGATATTTTTATGCAATGGGGTACTATTCAGCTATAAAGAAAGACAAAGTCAAAGCCTTTATTGGTAAGTGGATGTAACTAGAGGCTATACTTCATAAGTGAAATAAATAAGACCCATGTATATAAATATCATATTGTCTCCCTAATGTAACAACCTGAAAGAATAAATAAAACCTGAAAGTTATAATAGATAATAGTAAAACAGAAAGAAACTGAATGTAAGGATTAAATATCAAAGATGAGAAAAAGGAGAAAAGATAGGAAAAAGGCTAGAAAACATTCAAGTATATGTGATAGCTGAGATGATTATACTAATAATTTCCCTCAGCTTTTTGAAAATAGCAGTTAATGTTTAGGATTTTCACTTTGACTAACTCTATGCTGATATCTGCAACCTGAGCAACTAAATCAAGGACAGCAAGGTGTCATAAAAAACTCATGGTTGAATGAATGCCTGTCATCTTGGTCTTCTAAATGTGTACCATTTCTAATGTCTTATCAATTATTATACTCTCTTTAAAATAATTTTTTAAAAAGACAAGAAAAAAATAAGATTTATTGAAAGCAAGCATTAATATTCAATTATTTATCCAGTCTTGCATAACTATATCTGTTAGTCTGAGCAACAGATTTGATAATAAAAATAGATAACAGAACCACTGTTAGCTATTCCAGTTTTGAAAATCTGTAACATTAGTTATTGTTGTATGTTACCCTGTTTCTTTTTTTCTATTTTTTGCTTCTATTTTTCAGTTAGAAAAATAAACCTGTATTCCCCAAATATAGTCCATTTAAGGGAAAAAAAGCAGTACTGAGTTTTTTTTAAGTGGCATTAAAAACAGCACTATTGAAAAATACACTAGTGAAAATATTCCACAGATAACATGAACATTTCACTCAGAAAAAATTTATTGATGCTTGTGAGGTATCAAAGTACCACATGAAACATTTAAGAGAGTTAGATAAAAATTTTTATGCCTAGAGAAAGTTTAGGCTGATGTCTTTTAGAAACTGTCTCATTCCACTGGCATCCACAGATCCGTAGATGTTAATAATGGAGATTGTTAAACTCTGTCCAGACTCACTGAATCATAATCTAAAGGTAATATATAGGAATCTGCATTTCTACTAAGTAAGCCAGTGATTCTGAGACTCATTACTTGGAAAGATATTTGTACATCAAAAAGAAAGACAAAAATACAATTTTCAATGAGAGTTATTCTATTAGAACTACTACAAAGACAATATGCAATGTATCATTTGTAACTCTCAACTTGTTTTGAAAGTGTTTTATTGTTCTATTTTTCTATTTAAAATAAAGAATGTCAATGCATAATTATGTAAATTTATGTTTCCCATGAGTGTGAACGTGTGGCCTGTCATAGTAAGCACATGCATAAATATCTAGATTTCTATACCTTAGATGCCTTTAAGATTAAACAGAATAAATAACGTTATCCCTGAGATTCAGTTCTGTTATACAAATATCAGGATCAAGTTATGTTTGCAAAAAGTAGGACTAGATCTGAACCATAAACATAACTGTCTATATAAGTTACACAATGAGAAAATAATTGTTTAACAAGAACAACAAAAAATAACAAGATCTTGGCATCTTTGATATTTTATGACTGTAACAACATTAAATGGCTCCACTGGAGGCCAACAGTACTACCAGTAGTTCTGGTAGTCAGGCCAGACATATCCGTCATTTGTGTTGGCTTTTCTGCTCAATTCAATCAGTACTGGTCAGCTCAACCAAAAGTGGTAATTCACATTGCCTATATGGGTTGTATGCATAGCCCCATGAAAAACTATTCCTATTTGGTTTTTACTCGTCACTGCAAAATGTTAAGAAGAAGTTTGAGCAATCAATAAAAAATTTCAAGGGAGGATATATTGATGAACTAGTATGAATACAAGTTTTTCAGAACAATAAATGTACCCTCCTCATATTTATTAATAAAGGGGTAATCACTGTAAATCAGCCATGTTCATAGCTTGCATACAGTGACAATCAGTATTATAGGGCATAATTCTATATAATTTTTTTTGAACTGTGAATCTAACTCGTGACCTTGTGCTTACCAGGCAGGAGTTGTGCTGCTGAGCTCTATATACTAGGCATTCCATATAAATTCTAAATAAATAGATAACAGGTAAAGTAAAATATAAAATATGTTTAGGATACTACTGCATCCACTGTGCATCTTGTTTCTTTTTGGGAATTAGGCACTGGCATGGTCATTATGGCTGCTATCTAAAACAAACAAATAATACTGCTTACTGCTTGAAGTTTGTGTGCTAGTTGGAGAAATAATCCATAAAACATGAACAAATCAAATAATAATGGAATTTTCAAGATTAAGGGGATATACAAAATTCTGTATTAGAAAAGAAAAACAGTAGGATCTAAATGTATGTAAAATTATCAGACATTTCTATTAGAATGAAATATCTAAGTTCTGAACTGAAAGACTGGAAGGAAACAGTATATGAGATCTGGATGAAGGAGCTGCAGGAACAGCAGCCACAAAGCGCTACTAAAGGGAGAGGGTTTGGCAAGGTAAAGAAGTTGATGGAAGGCTGATACAGTGCAAGTGGTGAGGTGTGGGTATCTGGACTGGGATACGTCTCCTATAGGCCATGGTAATACACTTGCTTTCATTGTGAATACAGTGGGAAGCTGTTGAAGAGTGTTAGGCAAAGAGATATGATCAGAAATTTTTTTTTTACATTTTTACCTAAGATACTACTTACAGAAAGGATGGGGATGCTAAAGAGAGCTATGTGGGGATTGTTTGCTGTGGTACAGGGCGGGTATGATGGTGATCTTGGAGAAGGACAAAAGCATCTGTGACAACTATTCTGGAGGTAGAATAAAGGGACAATGCTGTTGGGTTACTCATCCAAGGTTTTGCATGAGGTTGGAGAGTATCATTCTACAGGGACCGATGTTCCATTCTACAAGCCCCAATGTTATGGCTATAGAAATGCAGGGAAATAGGGATTTTGTAACTGTTAGTCCCATCTCCTTTCCCACCATAGACTGCATCTTCACTGAGGTCATCTTCATTGACAGAACCATTTGCTTCTGTATGTGCATGTGGACAAGTCAACTCCTTCCCACAGAAATCTGTAAACATTGTGGGTTCCTATAGTTCAGTCAGCAAGTTTTTTTTGATACTATTATGTTTTTTAGTAACTAATTCCACTATGTCCCCTTTCTGTCATTCATATTTTCAATAAATTAACATTTCAGATTGAGAGTAAAATCCAGGAAAATCTTTTAATGCTTTTAGAAACTTTAAATATAAATATGTTTATTGTACATATACTTAAAATATTTTTGTACTGATACTGTATGCACCCTGTCATAGATAAACACTGCTTATAACAATTTAATATGTTTTTCCCATTAAGTAGTAATAAAAGTATTTTGGAACATTTAGGATAATTTATCCAACTTAATACTTACAAAAGAAGATATGGCTCATTGTAAATAATGACACTAGAATAATAAAAGTAACATCAAGAGAAATAGGAAACCACCAAATACTTATGCTTACAAAACACTTGACTCCATACCCTCCACACCACCCCCAAGGAAATAAAAGGACAAGCCATTTATAAATGAATTCTTGTCAAAGACTTTGCTATTATATGTTTAGTCTTCACTATTTTCAGCCTTGACAGTGAGTTTCTTTATAACACCAACATGACAAGTTTCTTTCATATGAGAAAGTTTACTTTTTGTTGCCTTGGGTTGCTTCCCCTCTATTGAACTATATAAACAAAGCTAAATGGTAAAATGGCTGTGCATGAGATGGTTGCCTTAAACTATTCACCCCTCCAAGAGAAGATTGTTTTCTGTCTGTCTGTTTGTTTGTTTGTTTGATAAAGGGTCTTATTACATAATGATCCTCCTGCTTCAGCCTCCACAGCACTGGGATTACAGGCATGTGCCACCACACTTGATTCAGTGGCTTGCACTGCATGCCCCATGGCCTATACAGCATGTGGTACTGGGAATTGAACCCATGTCCTGCTTGCCAGGCAGGTGCTTAGACCACTTAGCTATCTTCCCAGCCCCATTTTCTTTTTCTCAGATGTTAGTTTAGATAGATAGATAAAAGACAGACAGACAGACAGACAGACAATCTAGTCTAGCAAGAGACCATAATTCCAGAAGTGTAATTATGAAATACAGTAACTTCTGTTCAAGAGCCTATTTTCTAAAATTGGCTGCATACATTTACAGTGATGACACAGACAGGCCCACAGCTAAATAAAAGATGAAAGAATTATACCCAAAAGAGTTGGAATATGTGATTTTTGTTCTACTTATAATAGGTATTAATCTTGTTAAAAACAGTACCTCTTTCTCTTTAAACTCTGTTTTCTCCATAAAATATTTTAAAGCTATTCATAAGTGAACTATTTGTTTTCCTTTCAAATTTGAATATTTAAGATCAGAAGTAATATCAGTTGTTGAATTTCTATACAAAATATAAATGTAATATTATTTCAAAATGCAAAGCAATCTCTTCACAAGAATTATCTGGTGCATACCTCGGTGGGGCTAAGAGAGTCCTATTTGCTGATTTTTAAAAAGTCAATGTAGTTTCTTGTCTCTTAGAATGTATCCAAGAGCCAAACTTTCTTAAATAAATACAGGGTTAAAAGAACAAATGTTTCACAACTAATGGCATGATGTATTGCTAATGTATATATTTCCCTAAAAACTTAGTCTTTTTTTTATTGTCTTTAATTTCAATGAAAAAGCTTTTCTGTTTTTTTTTTTTTTAATCTTTTATTTATTTTGTAGAGGGTCTTGCTATGTAGCTCAGACTTGTAGTGATCTTCCTGTCTCAGCCTCGCCAGCACTGGGATTACAGATGTGCACCAATATGCTGTGTTTTGGTGGCCAGCTGGGCATGGAGCTAGCACGGCATCAGGTACCAGGGATCAAACCCCACCAAGCTGTCTCCCTAGCCCA
This sequence comes from Ctenomys sociabilis, assembly GCA_004027165.1. Lineage (NCBI taxonomy): Eukaryota > Metazoa > Chordata > Mammalia > Rodentia > Ctenomyidae > Ctenomys > Ctenomys sociabilis. The sequence goes on from PVKA01015000.1 coordinate 8,268, forward strand.
AGAAAGCTTTTCTTTAAAGCAGGAGCAGTCCCCCTGTTTTCTCCTTGTGTCTCTATATTTTTCTTCTTTGTACCAGATTTTAAGATAAACTCACATTCCCTACACTGATGTTCAAAGAATGATCATATTTTCCCATATTGTTATTTAGGATTTCTTTGTTTAAGACTTAGAGGAACTTCTCAAGTGCCTTTTTTTTCTACAGGTGACTTACATTTTTAAAAAATCTCTGTAGATGATGAGAAACTTAATTTTATTTGATGTCATTTGCTATCCTTAAAATATTTGAATACCTGATGTCTAAATGCCAAATTAAATCAGTTATAGGAATAGATAAAATTAAAAGAGTACTTACATATTTTAAAAAGCCACGAGCAACCTCCTTTATTGTTTTCTTCATTTTAGCTTCTTGTAATACATGTAAAATACCAGTCACATGTGACAAGAATAAGTGTTGATTATTTGGGTATTAATTCATCATCATATATGAAAAGGAGAGTTTTTTCCCCCATAAAAATTCTAGTTTGAAATTGAAGAGCCTTTTCTAAAAAAAATTACTGTGTTAGTGAAAAATACAACTTAATGATAGGTAATATGTTCTCCTGCATCAGTTTTATTTACCAAAGAGTCATTATGTATTCATAGTTAAAGGCTTATGAGAGCTTTAGTTTTGCATTTTTTTTATGTTTTAGTTTTGCATTTATTTCATAAGCCTTTGTGTAAAAGAAAGTGATTGTTTCTAGCTTTTGGTCAAATAGGCTGTTCAAGAATGAAAGGCTCTAAAGCCTTTTGAAGAGTCTTAAGTACTTACTTGCTCCCCCATAAAAATCCACTTCTCTTCTTCTTAAATCCACTTCTTGGGTAAAATAACTAAAGCTATAGCAGTGTTACATTTTCCTCCCATAATTAATTGCCCACACCATAATATTCAATGTGGCTCTTAGCCACTGTATAAATATTGCTATTACGTAATGTAGTTAACAGTTTCTCATTATTAAAGGCCATTTATTATTTACAATAGGTCACTTTGTCATGACTAGGTCACCAAAATAGATTAACCTTTAGCATTTTAAATATTTAGTAGAAATTGATTTAGCGTTTATTTTCTATTCAGTGTTTTTATACAAGTCACAGGACTTTGGGAGCATCATTTTAATAACCACTGAAATCTCTTATGTATATACTCTTTTAGCATGGTGTTTTTTTATTAAATTGCTAATTCACCTATGTAATTTTCTATTATTGTCTTTAATACATGCTTTATTGTTTTGTTTTATTTAAATGTTCAATCAATAGTTCTATTGTGTTTTGTTTTTTAAACAAATTTCAAGTCAGTAGTCTAACAAAAATAAATAGGTTTCCATTTGATAGGCTGAGGAAGTGTTTAGTTGTAGAGAAATTAGTAGCAGATAGCTTAAAATATGCATTGTTGATTAGAAAAAATTTTTTGGACTATTAAGCTTTCCTAACTGATTTAGGAAATAAACATTTTTCACTAGTCTCTTTTCCTTTCTTCTTCCTTGTAATTTTTTTTAATAATAAAAGGAAAGAGATTTACCTCTTTACCCACCATCAGTAAGCTAACTATCCTCCCCTCCTAACTTTTAATCTGAGAACCAGCTATTGGGGTAGCAAGAGGTTTGTGAGAGATCATGACATACCAAATTAATCACCAGATTAAACATTGGAATCTTCTCCTCATGAACAAGGACAGACATATAATCTAACTATATGGGAGATGCAAACAAAAAGTAGCAAAGGATGTGAATAGCCAAACAGATTTTTTTGGTAACGACAAATATGTTAGTAACCTTATAAATGTCTGTGTAAATCTAAAGCCACTAGTACTTGTTAAGTGGGATCCTTGCTCCCTTTCCCTATCTAGATCATTACCTAGTTGTGGGTGGATTAAGAGTTTTAAATTCTGAGTCAGACCTACCATTCAGAACTCCAGGAACATCCACAATCTACTTACCTTTGAAGCCACTATTATATTATCTGTAAAAGTGGAATAATGTATTGTAGTGAGTGCCTTGTATGTTTAAATAATTTTCCTGGACTTGGGTTTTAGTAGTGAACTAAAAGTAAAGTCTGTGCTTTAATGGTGCCTACATCATAAGGCTCTTGGATACAAAATTTGGCAACAATGTACCCATACAGGATACATTCAATAAATGTTATATATTTTCCTTGTCATTATCAGTGCCACATTTTATGTACAAATGAATATTTAAGCTTTTTACTTATAATTTTCATAGCAGTACTCTGAAACAAAACTTTGAATGCATGTGGTATACTTTGGAGTTTCTCTCCTATGGAAGAAAATTGTGAAGCGAGTATGGTTAGAAAAGAGGGCAGTGGGGAAAAAGCATTAGAAGATATACTAATGAATTTGTTACTACTGTAGGTAATGGGCTCAGTACCAAAGGAAGGTATGTAGAAGATGGCATAGAGTGTGTATCTGAGTTGTCCCAGATACACACTCTATGGAAAAAAGGAACCGCGTTATTTATTAGCTATCGTCTTTCTGTTGTTGACCAAAGGCTAGTGTTTGCCATTTAATTCCATATATTTGCTACCTGAATTGCAGAGAAGAAATATATTTGAAGAGGTTTCCTTTCTAAAAGCATTGCAGGTAATTGGCCCTGAGAAACCTTCAGAATGGTCACTGCCTTTTGATCAATTCTTTTGTTAAATTAGAACTTAATTATGTAACATCTATATAAAGAAATCACTAATTTTTTTTCTTAGTAGACAAAGCACTTTAGCACTCCAAGTAAATTTAATCTTACAATTCTTCAGGAAAAGAAAACTACAAAAACTTTGTCCTTGAGATTCCACTTGACAGGGTCAAAAGTATTCTTTCATTGTATTAGACCATAACACAAATCAGAAAATACAAAGACTTCAGAACCACTCTATTTCACATATTATCTTCTTAGCTTGGCTCTGCAATTGAGCAAAGGTATTATTAACCACAAGAAATTTTGTTGACTTCTTAAATTGGTCTGAAGAATTTTGTGATAGATAGTTTATTCAATTTAAAACATCATCTGGTGAAATTGCTTTTAAGTTAAAAGGAGGGTTCTTCATTTTTTCTTTTTAGGGTAGATTTTTTTTTCAATTGCTTGTTTAAGTTCAGAATTACTAAATTGTAGAATATGAAGACTCTGGGTATATTTGTAGTTAATATGATAAAAGGAGAATTTTATGAGAGAAGAGCAGCCACAAAGCCAAGTTTTATCTGCTTGAAAGTTTTACACAGGATTAATACTGCCCTGACCACTTATTTACTTTTTCTAACCGAGTCTATTCTGAATAATTTAAACCTTAATTAATGATTACTAATTTGATAATAAAATCTCTGTGCAAATACCCAGATGCCATCTGCAGCATTCTACCAAATTACATGTAATAAATATTTCTCAATATGACTCCCTGTATCTGTTTAGAAATGAATATGGCTCTTGGCCATAGCACTTAATTTTTAGTGAAACCTAAAGCAAATAAAAAGATTTTTTATGTGCTTTCCTAATTTTGGTATTGCCTAGCAAAAACTGTAAGCTGAGGTCTTTCTCAACAGTTTCCTTTAAGCTTAGATGCATTCTCTATACATTGAACTTCTGGTTATCTAATCGAACATAGCTGACTGCCAAGCTATCCCTGCCTCCCCTCCACCTCACCCTGTTTACTTTTCTCCCCCACACTCTGCAGCCTTAAGCACTTGTTCCTTTATCTAGGTTTGTCTGTTCTTCCTACCAGAATGTTGCCGCTGTGAATGTCTGTCTTGTTGATTGCCATACCCACTCAAGGACAGAGCTTCCCACAGAGTAGGTGTCCAATGCATTTTATTGAATAAATCAATGAAAAGATGGGTATTAATCCTGTCTTTGAAAAAGAAATGTAGCATTTCAAACACCTTAATGTTTTACAGGAGAATCTTAACTCTTTCTAGTTTAAAAATTGCATTTTATTTTGTTGCAGCAGTGATCTAAAACTTTGAAAAAATAGCCTCTCAGGAATGGAATGTTAAGGGGATGATAATAGTCTCTGACATGGAGCAAAGGGTAGAGAATGGCCAAGAGAAGATGCTTCTGGCTTGTATGCCAGGGAGCCGTAGAATTCTCTCTGGGAAGTATCTAGAAGTTAAGGCTACATAAATCAGCCAAGAAATAATAGGTGTCAGCACTCCAGAAATCTCCACCTCCTTATGGCTCAAACATGCAGCCATTCCCGGTTTATAAAGGCCTACTTATCAGGGCCAGGAATAAGACAAAAGGTAGCAGAAAGAATGACCTAAATTTATTTGAAGCAAGCATACTATGGAACTTCATAGTGATTCAGTCTGTACTTTCCTGAAGTGATGGGTCATTTGTTGGGTAAACAAACACTTACTGAGCACTTTCTATGGTTTGGCACTGTTTAGACCCATGCCTTCAGCCCTTCCTTCCCCTCTCAACCTTGCATATCCATCGCTACTGAGTCATTTTATTTTTAACTTTATTAACTTTTTATAGAAACTTTGGTTGGAAGAAGGGCTGTGCCACTTTAAGAATCTTGACAAACCCTCCTATACAGCTTATTAACACAGGTAGAAAATGTTGTATGCACTAGACCTGTTCTAAAACACAAAATGAAAAAAAAAAAAAATCCTTATGTCTCACTGTATTTCTCTCTGTCCCCCAAGAAGTCAGAAGCCTCTAAGCTTACTCTTTGTACTGTATAATTTTTGTCACGCCTAAGTGTTCAAAGGTGGCAGATGGCCTTGTGTCTTTAGAATAATTGAGATGGACAGTTAAGTTTCTGTGTGTTACACTGAACTGACTCTAGTTTCTTAGTGACTGAATATAAAAAAGCTGTTGTATTTCCCCAGACATAAGTGTGGGAAGAAATTTTATTTTAAAACAATACTATGATCTATGTACTTACTGACAGAAGATGTTGGCTTATAAAAGACAGTGTCATTCTTAAAGAAACTAGATGCAGCTAGACAAGTCAATTGTTGAGGATACTTTCATTCAGTGAATGTTCATGGAATAGTTTATTAACCTGTTGTGTTTTCAAGGTTTATTCAGTCTCTGCCTGTTGCTCCATTACACAGTGAAACTGAGCTGGTTGAAATCCTTGCATAGACTCAACATCTTAATCAACATGAAAACAACTCAATGTGTTTGAAGGTAGCAGTATTTTTAGAAGAGAAAAGATAATTGAAAAATTCCACATTCATCTCTCTATGCTCCAGGACATTGATTTTTTTCAGATGTCGTAATGTATTACATAGAGAAATTGTCCCATCAACTTTCATACATATTAGTGATTCTAGTGCCCAGAGCACACATTGCAAACCATCCACATTCAGATATTCAGCATGCCTTGTGGTATTTGTCTGAGCTCAATCCATTTTGGAAATAAAATGTCCTTTTGCTAAGAGGAAAAAAAAAAAAGTCTTCCTGGCATCTCTCTGGCTTTCAGCATCTCTCGATACCTGTGTAGGGCAGTCAGCAGGGGCACCACTGTTCGTACTCTACCTGGTGGTGACCAGGTCTCTGACCCCATCTTTAGAGTCCTTGTTTGAATCTGTGAGCTCTGACAGTACTAACCTACTTGTGTCCACAGAGAAAATGTGAGCTTTCTATTCAACAAACACTCTGTAGAAATCGAGTCTGAAATTGAAATTGAATCAGTACTGAAGAAAGCTGAACCAAATCAGACTTTAGTTAGGCAGCTGTATCTTCCCTGCCTTTTCAAGTTTTGGACCAGCAGCCACTACAGTCAAAGAGCTGTCTGAGGTTCAGTACAAGAGTTGGGCTTTTCACTTTGTGTATCTCTTGTTCCTCCTTCCTGGATTCTAGTCATAATAATGGATGGCTTGAATTTAAGTTATATCGTTCATGAAATTGTTTTTTGCATAATAGATAAGGTTCTACTTTCTGCATTTCTTTCCATGTTGGGCTTATTCCTCTGACTCACTGGTGGCAAACCTATGGCACAAATGATACAGTCAATACTTGTTATCATTAAAAGCTCTAAAAGGTACATCATCACTGCTCTAGGTCACGGTGTCAGTTATGCCTTGCCCTATGCCAGATTATTTCCTGCTGCTAACTTTTGTTGTTGGCAGATATTTGAAAGTCTATTAAAAGAGCTATCTATTATGCCACTCTTAGTTTAATACTGTATTAAATGAAAATTGTGGAATATATAGAAATATGTGAAACTATGTGTTCCATATCTTATTTGACACATAAAAGAGAAATAGGAGTATTTACCTTTAAAGAATTTCTGAATGCGACTCATAGACTATAATATAGTCACTCTGCTACCAGCATATGAATAATTAATTTTTTTTTCTGTCTTTTTTGAGACAGGGTCTCACTATGCAGTTCAGGCTGGCCTTAAGCTCACTTTGTAGCTCAGGCTGGTCTCAAACTCACAACAATCCTCCTGCCTCAGCCTCCCCAGTGCTGGGATTACAGGCATGCGCCACCACGCCCGGCTCATGAATAATTAATTTTTAAACTCTGTTGGAAATAAAAATTCAGTGACCACCTCCCCAAGTCCCCTTTTAATCTGAAAGCTTCTATTTAATAAGACAAATAATATAATACTATTTTTATTTAGTTTAGTATACTCAAGTGGTGTTAGTTTTCAAATAGTTACTCTTTGAATTTTCATATGATTGTATCTTGTGGCTTTCTTTTGTATATATAATAGCATATATTTTTTCAACAAGCCATAAACAAAAATGTTCTGTGAAAGTAGAAATCCATTGTAAACAATGATCCTGACATAAACTGCTTAGTTCCTAGTGAGATTATAGAACAATTTTTATGGCTTTTAAGGCAAAGCAGAAACTTGTAGCAGTGACAAATTATACCATGGAGACCTCTTAAGCACTTAGCCTTGGTGAACATTAAACCTGTCTCTTCAATAGGTTTATTGCAGGATTAGGTACTTCCTGGAGAAAGATTCACTCTGCCTTTGGCATTGATATAAATTTGGCTTCCGCTAGATTTACAAAGGGTACTATAGAGATCCTCAGTTTTCTAGAAAGTTCACTTTCTAGAATGTTGGATGTGTATTTATTCATATGACAGACGTCACTTCATTGTCTCTTCAAGAAGTTGGCCACCAAAAAAACAAAGATTCATATTGAGCTCAGTTATTCAAATCCCTGTGGTAATTCATGTTTACCTAGAATGGTATTAACTCTTTTTGCACACCAGAGTTTTGTTGATTAAGTGACAAAGCCAGTGCTGCTAAGAGTTGTGAAACATCTATTAAGATTCACATCACGGTTTCAATATGAATGTAACACATCAGTCACTTTTCAATTCACAATATGAAAATTTTTCAAAAAAGCACCAGTATGGTATTTGAAATATGTACTTGCTAAATAAGAGTCACAAGGCCAAATGACTTCACTGTTTTTCCTTACGTTTTAAATATACATTTTACAACTCTGGAATAAAACTAGACCTTAACATGCTGCACAGTTGTGGTACTTATCCATCATTCTATTCATTTATTCTCTAAGTACCTATTGAACATGATACACAGTCATTGCGTTAAGTGCTAAAGATAAAGTAACGAAGAAAGCAGGCAAAATCCTTGTACCTTGAGAATTTACATACTAGCATAAAGAAATGCATAAAACAAGTTGATAAAGTGATATGGAGACAAATAAGCCAGAGCGGAGCAGATTGAAGAAAGTAGAGGCATGTGCTATTCCTGTCAGGGAAGGTTTCATTGAGAAAGGAGCTCTAAAAGATGTGTAGGAAGTTAGAGTATAAGCCTGAAGATGATGGGAAGAAAGGATGGAGCATATCTATGTGAGACAATACGAGGAAGAGTCATTTGTTGGTGAAGCAATAAAGAATGTGATGGAGTGGACTAAGGAAAGCATACTATCCCAGAGGAAATGGAGTCCTCAATTGATGAAAAGAGGAGCCGAACAAGTTTTTGCTAACAGATCAAATATAAGTATAGAAGGAAAGCAATATGCTAACATTGTAGTACTGAATATTTGTTAAGTAACCAAAATAAGAATCTCTATTTAGTTGGGACCCTGGGTTTGTTGTTGTTGTTTTGTTTGTTTGTTTTAGATTCAGTGAAAATCTGTTTCTTCATCTATAAAAAGGACAACATGACATGAGTAGTATTTGTTGGAGTATTAACAAAGTTTCACTGTAGTGTAATGTAAAACAAAAACAAAAAAAAAAAAAATGCTGTTTCCAAATGTCAACAAAAATTAAGATACCAAGTGCCCAGATTCTCTAACAGCCCTCCCCTAAAGTGTGGTTGTCATATGATGAAAGCGGAGGGAGTCTTAAGTTTGAAAGAAAAATGGAACAAAAACAGTATTTTATGACTGACTTCTCTGGGTTATGAGACAAAACCCAGAGAAAGGCTGTAAATAAAGACTGGTGATATCATTACTCAGCAACACAAGGCACTGAAAATCCAAAGGAACATGACAAATTTTTGTCTTCGAGAAGGACCTTAAAAAATCTCATGAAAGCTCTTTACCTTCTATAACTCAGTGGACAGTGAGGAGCTTATTTATATAATCTATGGAGATTTGTCACTAGTGTAACTATTTCAAATATAAATATTGTTTAATAGAAATATAAAACACAAGAAGATAGCAGGTGGCTATTTCTACGTGTTTTATATGTAAATAGACCATTATAGGTGTATGCATGTAAATTTAATCGTTTTTATCGCAATTTAAATTGTTTTGCTAGTGTAATTAGTAAGAGCAATAAGTATGTACAAACATTGAAGTTTTTTGCACATAGAAAGTTCAAATAGTACCCCAATTAATGATATCAGTCAAGACTCCTTCAAAGATCTCCCCACTGAATAGTAGAATTCCGGTACTTTCCTCAATAATACAGGAATGACCAGACAGGTTTTAAAGATATGCTTGGCTATGTGACAGCTGTCCAGCAAAACTTGGAAGCAACTATGTGAAGGCTCTTCATCAGTTCTCTTTTGCTGCCCGTGACCCCTGCCCTCCCTGCCAAGGAGATGAGCCCCTCTTCCAGATAGATGCTGCCAAAAAGAGCACACACAATAAGACCCTCTTCAAAACAAGCTGCCGTTGTCCTAGCTGTTTTCCTACAGTGGAATTGAAGCAGGAGTATGCATTCCTTAGCATCAGTGGATCTGCCTGCTCTTTTACCGACAGATTTCTCAACAAATATAAGGACATATTGAACTAGCAAACAAAAGGAGGAAAGTAAAAGAAGTTTTATTAAAGATTGTTGCTAATGCTCTTAGAATACAGTGCCTGATAGAAATAGAAATTTGAAGCAGTTTTTCTCCATATATCCAGTGGAAGGTAAACTAAGTAATATACTCATTTCTGTTATTGTGAGACTTTATTGTTCCTACACTCATGTACGTTCTTGAGTTACCTCTTCCCATCCTAGTTCTAAGCTTCCTCAACTCATTTTGGAATAAGCCAAAAAGAAAATCATAAATTCTAAATTGAGCACTAAAAACGGAACTTCATTGATTAAATATGAAAGGAAGCATCTTTAGCAAAATGAAAGCCAAACTTTTAAATCTTCACTGAACATTGGTTAATCTTAAACTGTCTTGGCACTAGTTTCTTCATAAGATTTTGCATATCAGGTGTTTACAGATTAAATAGTAGAAGAGCTCCAAGTACACTATGTCACTTAATGTCAATGAGCTAACCCTGTTTATTTGGCTGCATGCTTAGCAACTGAAATCATCAGTATAGAAGTGCTCTGTATGCTACAATTAGGAAGCATACTTGTGGAAGACACAAGTTCATTTTTTAAAAAGACCATCTGTTTCTTGGTATGCAACTTGTGCAGGTTTTCCTTTCATCTTTAACCTTCTTTAAGAAAAAAAAAAAAAAAAAAAGTCCACAGCTTTCTAAAGCTTTGACAGTATTTCATTCTTAGGTTTTATAGAATGCTCATTCTCTGGATTTCCAGCTGTGGGTTTACCAGCATCCTCACAAGATCATTTTAAGCCCACAATAATCTTAGAATGGGAAAATAGGGGCATCTTTTTCCCATTTCATATTGTTGTCTTTCAGCATGCTGACAATTGCTGTCAGCAACCAGTTGTAACTATGAGAGTAGTGGTGGTAGTAGCAACTGATTAATATTTGCAAGTTAACAAGATAAAATAAATTCAATTTATGAAGTAAACATTTATTAGTTTCTTTCAAGGGTCCTTAGGAAAGGATAGAAATTATCTAATAGGCTATGAAATAGGCAATCCTAAATAGAATTTTTACCCCCGAAGTTGTGGTGTCTGTGTTTTAGTGGCACACCTTTGCTCATAGTGAAAAACTGTTTGATGTATAGTACTGAGAAAATAGGTTTATATTCTGAAGAATTTTTAATTCAGAAAACAGACTTGTTTAAACATCTATGTTTAAAGTACTTTCTCATTCAAATTAGTCTGGAAGGGAAATTCTTCCACATTGTGGAAGATCAACAGGATAAAGAAAAAGGTAAAATATTTTTAGTTAAATAGCATATTTTATACCCAGGAGCTAAAAGAAATAGGATCACTTATTTAATAAGTTTATTTTCTTACATAAGAAATAAGAAAGATGTTTGTATAGCATAGGCTCTGGAATTAAAAATATCAAATGTTAGACCTGATTTCACTTAAAATGATTAAACACAACCCTATTTATCATTGAATTTCCTAGAGGAAGGAACAGTCTTGTTAGAAACTATATATTCCCAAATCTATTTGGTGTGATTTTTATCTCATGAAATTACATTTAAAAAATAAGTAGGAGGTGATGCAGCTTGGAGAAAATACAACATTGGAAAAGTTGGAGTGATGCCACCCATTAAGCAGCTCACCTGGAATGTAGCTATGGTAGGAGTCTTAGAGTGATTCCAGCCTTAGCTCAGTCTTCCCAAAATTGATTGTAAATTTTGTTTTAGACTTTAAAAACATGTCCTTAAAACATGTCTAGGTGGCCTTACACTTTGTAAACCCTCCTGAAAACAAAGGATTGCTTACTATAGTCCCAAATCACCTAGCCTTTATTAATGAAATACAGGCATAAAACCTGGGCTCTGAACTTTGTGTTTGCTGCACCACCTACACCACCCTGTGTGGCTTAGGTGAAGTCTGCATCTCATGTAAGATCTTTAAACAAACAGGTAAAATTCTTACTGGACTGCCTCATCTATTGTCTGGAGCAAGTAGCATATTAAATGAGCCTTTATATATTGAGAGAAAATATCTACATAAAGTAGTGCTGCCTCCTGATAAGAGCAAAGGCGTTGTACCAAGTGATACGAAAGGCTGTTTCTCTGTCTGCTGAAAAATGAGTAAAGATCTGTGAACCGATAGGTGTCAGCCTGATTGAACACAGACAGGCTGGAGAGACAGCAATAATGTTGAAATGTTTGGATTAAGGTATTTTATTCTAGCAGTTGAACAAGGCAGCAGACAAGGCCAGAGTAAACACAACTTTCTTGTTTATTGATTAAGTGTAAGTGCCAAAATTACTTCTATTTTGCCATTCAGGAAGGTATATCCAGGTCCTAAAATTACATGTCCAAGGACTAGATCATGTAAGAACAATGTGCTTCACTGTAAATTTTCTTACATGCTATAGGGAGAAATAGAAATCTCATTACTGTCCTAAGTTCTTGAGGAAAAGAAGACTGTTTTATATTTTTTCCAGACTACTGTAGAAATTTTTCTTCATGTATAAAGAATAAACCATTCCCCTACCCCAGCTACTCAGTTTGGGAAAATGTTCTTATGAAATAGCAGTCCTCTAAAATAAAAACACCAAAGACATATTAACTAGGGTTCTTTTTTTTATTGTTGGCACTGAATATAAATCAACATTAAATCTCAGACCATTTTTAGTGTTAGATTCCCAGATCTAAAATAGGGTATACAAATAAAAAAAACACTGGCAAAAATGTTTTACTTATGTTTTATGCAGCTTATAATAGTTGAGACTCTTCATTTAGAATTCAAACATCCCCTTCCAGATTCCATATGGAATAAATTTTAGGACTGCCAAAAATAATGAAAAGATGCTTGGGCTTAAGACAATAATATAGTTTAAATTCTCAATTATAGTAAGGAACTAGTTTTTCTCTATACCAAAAAATATCTTGTCTTATCCATCAAAAACTGAAATATGGTTCAGTATTTCATCCATATTTGTTTTTAAAGCCATTAGTTAGGTAAATGAAATTTGGTCTGTGAAGAATCTTTTAACTTTGATTAATAAAAGTACCAAATCAACTGATTTAAGCAAAACAACTGAAACAAAACAAAAATAAAAACAGTGAGAGCAAGGGTTCTGACTGGCTCTTTGGGCTGATGGGGCAGTTTTCTTTATTGAGGTTTTTTTTAAAAAAAAAAAAAATAATAATAATAATGTAGTTAAGATAAGGTGTACAGGGTCAATACATAGATCAGACTCCTAGTGATTCTCCTGTTTTCAGCCTCCCAAGTGCTGGGGTTACAGGCGTAACCACACCCAGTCTCAGCATGCCCCGGTGGTGGGGCCAGCAAGCACACTAGTGTTGAAGCTTGGCTACGTTGCTCTGCCTAAGCAGACACTTTAGTCCCCTGAGTATTTGGCCAGCCCTGAAGCAGTTTTAATTACATGATAGATTTGCACTGGCATTAGCGGTTTTTGGGCCACAACTCTGTTTTTCTGCAGTTCATTCTACCTTGCCTTATAAAATACAGTGTTGTCATCTTTAGATAGACTCTATTGTAGCAAAAGTGGCTATGGTACTTGTAGACTTAATAATTCATATATACTATTGTGAGGTTAAAAAGAAAATGTGTGTCTCCCAGCACTGCAGCAGAAGTCCTTGGGTTTACTGTAGTGGCCGTGGATTAAGCCAAATCCTGCTCATTATCATCGCCAGGTGGTGTACACTAACCAATGCCTAAGTTCGAATGTGAGGACCCACCTAAGTACAGGCAGTGCTTTGGCAGTGACTTGATTCTTAAAGGAAAATGGATGTTTTTCAGACAAAAGGAAAAATTGGGGAACAGCCAAAAAACAACTCTAGCACCTGTATAACATAAAACTAATGACTACCTAACTGTAGTCAGTTGGGAAAAGTTTATCTTACCCATAATTCCCTTCACCGTCCAGCAGTAAGTATTTATTCAACCCATTATTTGGGTATCTACGGGTAAAACAGACAAATTGTGGTTTAGGATTTTTAATCTCAGATGTAAGAGGAGCCTAGCCCCATGACTGGTAACTCATGAATCTACTTCAGTTGACTCTGGGTTGAAATGTAGTTCTTGTTTCAGTAAACTACTTCTAGGGTTTAAAGAAAAGCTAGATTTGACAGCATATTGTCAGTTTTACACTTCAGCTTTTGCACAATTCTAGTAAAGTATTCTTGTAGAACTACTTTTTTGGACAATAAACTTACGGTTGCACCTCACACTTATATCACTGTGTGAAGCACTGTTTATACCAAAACACAAAACTTAATAAAGTAAAATCTAAAATCTTTATATATCTTTTCTGATTCTATATATATATATACATATGATCATTCAGATATTCCCATTTCAGTCCTATCTGGCACATATTCTTGAGCTTTTTAAAAATAATCCTAAAGTTGCCCTGTCTTTGTCCTAATTTGTATCTGATTTCCACCCACAGCTGATCCTGTTTGCATAATGATCAGTGACACTACTGCCCCTGGCCTAAAGAGCATCCCTCCCGTATTGTTTATGAATCTGTCTCAAGATGCACAAGGGCAAGAAGCTAAGGATAACAATGTGGCTAGTTATTCACCTTCATCCCCAGGATGTAGTGCACCCCAAACTTAAGTACCTGCTTTACTTAGGACTTAAATGTTTTGTACCTAACTAATGCTCTAAACCTTTTTGCCTAACTATGTACAAAAATCTAACCCTAACTTGTGCTTCCCAAGGACAGAAGAATATAAAAGGTGACACTGTCATCATTTGTCACTGCAATCTCTTTTTTAAAACTTATTTATTTGATATAGGGTTCCACTACGTAGTTCAGACTTGTAGTGACTCTCCTATTTTAACTTCCCTAGCACTGAAATTACAGGCTTGCATCACCACACCTGGTTTCAGGGCCAGGATAGCATGTTGTACTGGGGATGAAACCCAGGTCCTTGCTCTTACCCGCAGGGACTTAGACCATTGAGCTGTCTCCCCAGGCCTACAATCTCTTTATGGTTCTTTCCCTTCACTACTTTGCTCCCATACCAGAATAAAAAAAAAAAAAAAAAAAAAAAAAAAAAGTTCTTTTATCCTAGCCGTCTTTACATTAGCATCTCTCATTTCTTTTCCTGACTCCAAGCTTTGACATACCATGTCTACCCTTTGCATACTCACTAAGTTCACTAAGGTGACACAACCAACCTCTCTTCAGTCTGCCAGTATCATAAAAATGCTGCCTTCTCTTTTCTGATTATGGCTGTTTTCATGACAGTAAGTAGCATAGCCCACACAGGTTTCTTTAACCCTGTTTACCCCATGTAGGTGCACACACACACATCCTCTTCCTAAAGTCTATAACAATTTAAGAAGTATTTATTGTAAACCCATTGGGTGAACAAAATAATCACTGGTGAGATATCGGATAATCAACACATGATCTCTACTTTTAAAGCAATTAAAATCATACATTAGCTTATCACATAATATATCAAACTACTCCCCCTCAAAGAGTCCCCAAAATCTACCTGAACGTCAGGTCTTTTTTTATTTTTTATTTTATTTTATTGAGAAACAAATAGCAGTGAGACAGTTTCAAAACTGATTAATAGGACAGTTTCAATAATTTAATACATTGTACATTGTACTAATTATCCATCTTCTTAGTGGTTATCCATAGTACAAGATGCAGACAGAATATTCTGTCCAAACACTATTAGTACAAATCTTTCTTCTCAATGAATTAAGTGAAAGTAGCTGTATATCTGTCCTAACTATTCTGCATGTATAGATACAAAATGGTCCTTCCTTTGCATCCACTTTTTTTGTTTAGTCCTGTCAGAAATGGGTATTCCATTCAAATCTTAAGTCCTCAACATAGTATTCCGTATTTGTCTCTTTAACCAAATTTTTCCAGAAATAACTGCCAGAGCTAGAATTTGAAAACAACTCTTTCACCAGTGTTTTAATTACATTTTTAAGACATGTACACACACACACACACACACACACACACACACACATATAAAACTGTAGTTTAATTGCACTGATAATTCATGGATAACTTGTTCTTTAAAATATATACACAGTGATACTTTGGTTTAGGAACTTAATTTGTTTTATGATTTGGGAGCAGAGGGCCACATTTGTGTTTGTATGGGAAAAATAATCTTAGTAATGTTTGTCACTTGATGTAGAATTTTCAGATGGAAGCAAAACATTGTGGAATGGTTTTGTTTCAGAACTGAACTTTCTGTGAACAGAAGGATGGATGGATGGATACATAGATCTGAAATTCCTTTTAGCTGCCAGTGCCTCTCACAATTCCTTTTCTCCTGTCCTAGTGGGAAATTCTGACAGGTTCAGTTATTGTTCTAGACTGCTTTATATATATTCTTATGGATTTATACATCAAGAATATAAAATTTAGATGTATTGGATATAAATAGGTCACAGTGTAAATATCTTAGCAATATATTTTCTTAACAATATTCCTTTTGAGATACATATGTTTAGATACATATAAATCTAGTTTATTCTATTAACACTTTATGAGTCCCCTGAAAAGAATGTACCATGTTTCATTTTTATATAATCCTGTTATGATAAATATTATCTATTTTTTCACTTCTCACTATTAGGAACAAATAGTTCCCATGAACCTCCTGTGCAGTGAGGCAATATATATTCTTGGTTAAATCCCAGTTTTCAACTTACTAGCTAGGTAACAGATGGTACACAAGCTACGTAAAACTGTCTAACTTTATTTCTTCTCATGTAGAGTTGTGATGAGAATTAGATGAGTTTATATGAAGTGTAGAATTAAAGGCTATTTAGCACATTTCGAGAACTCACATCAAAAGACATATTAAAGTTGTAAAAGTCTCCACCCTGAGCTGTGCTCATTTTCTGTTTAGCTGGCAATGCCAAGCTGCCCTTTGGAGTGGCCACATGGATCTATGCTTCTCTCAGTAGTGTCAGAGTTTATTTTCCTAATATTTGGAAATATCTTGAATTAGCAAACATTTTTGTTTGCTGTTCGGTTCAATGAGAGATGTCCTCTCAATAACATTTTAATATTCTTTTTTATGTAGTTTTCATTTCTCTGATTACTAATGAGGTGGATTATTATGTATTTATTAACTAGTCTTATTTCTTAAACTATAGATATTGCCTGTCTTTCTACTTTTGTAGACTTCTGGCAAATAGTTATTCTTCACACTCAGATTTTGTTATGTCCTATAAATATTTTCTCTCATTCTACCACTTAAATATACTATGGCTTAAAATGTCTCTTTCCAAAAAGAATAATTTGGAGGAACCATATCAATCTGTTCCTTAATGCATTTCTGAACTTGAGAGTTTACATTTGAATCCCATCTATGCTTACTCTAAAATTTAGGCAACTTAACAAAACTTCCGCTCAGCTGTTAAATGAAAATATTAACAATGTCTTCCTCATAGATTATCATAAGGAATTGGGTTTAAATTCCTATAAAATACTAGGTTCAGAGTGAACATCATATGAGTGGTTTGTATTATTAAGCCTTTTGCATCCCATAGTCAAATGATAATCTTTTCTACTATCATAACTATTGTATTTGCTTTTAATGTTTGAGTCTTTATCCATCTGAAATTTATTTTATATGTAATATTTATATGTAGGGTCTGTATGTTTAATACAATCATGAATTGTCTCTATATCACTTATCAATATATCTTTCCTTGATTTGATGCAGCAGTTCTCTCATAAATGAAATTTTCATATATTCATGGATCTGTTCCTAGTATCTTTTCTGCCCAGTTATCTGTTATCACCCATGCTATACTGTTTTAATCATTGTAAATTTATATTTTTATAGGTTATCTAGGAAATTCATCCTTTTTCTCTTTTCAAGAGTAAACTTACTTTTTGTCATTCTTTCATGATTTTTTCTTCCTTATGAAATAAAAATTTCCTACATTGCATTTTAAAATTATGTTGATCTTTTTGGGGGTTTGCACTGAATATGTGAACTTTTTTTTAAGGCAATATTTGTAGCATTGAATTTTCCCATCAATAAATTGGGTGGCGTTTTCCATTTTAGATCTTCTTTTATGTTCTTTTAATACATTTTTATAATTTTTCCCACCATGCTATTTAATATTTTGTGAAATCTATTTCTATATGACATATACTTCTGTTGGCAGTAGGATACTTTTTCCCTTATTAATTTAGACTTGCTTTTGTTACTATATTAGAATGCAATTAGTTTTATATATTTTATAATTGGCTAACTTACTAAACTTTCTTTGTCACTTTTTCATCACTGGGACTTTATACTGAACTCCAACAAATTAGTGAAAAAGAGATTTATTTTAACTCACAATTGCAGTCTGTATTTGGCCAACTCCAAGGCAGGAAATCATGGTATTACCTTTTTTTTTTTTTTTTTTTTTTTTTTTTTTTTTTTTTTTTTTTTTTTTTTTTTTTTTTTTTTTTTTTTTTTTTTTTTTTTTTTTTTTTTTTTTTTGTCTTTTTGAGACAGGGTCTCGCTATGCAGTTCAGGCCGGCTTTAAGCTCACTTTGTAGCTCAGGCTGGTCTCGAACTCACAACAATCCTCCTGCCTCAACCTCCCGAGTGCTGGGATTACAGGCATGCGCCACCTGAGAAAAACTGCTTGTGTTCCTGACAACCAGAGTGTAAAGAGAATAACCAGGGAGGAAAATCCACCCTACCAGGTCAGGGCTCAGTGACCTGCCTCTTTTGACTTGTTTGCCTTCTTCGGATTGGTGTTTATCTGACTTCCTAGTGGCACACTAGGCAGTGGCACCTCCATACCCAATCACCTTCCATAAAACCCCACCTCCGAGCACATGAGGCTCTTGGGGGACATCCAGACATGAACCCTAACACCTTCCTGCTATTCTTGTTAAAATTTTCATATTTTCTTAGTATATGTTCATAATACATAATGACTGCACTTCTTCTGGGGAATTTGTAGATGTCCATAACAAACCTTAATTCTTATGTCATGCTCTTCATCCAACTCCTCTCCCACTGCCCCCATCTCTGTTTCCTTTCTTTTTGCAAAAGGTCTATATCTTTATTTCTTAGTATCATAGTAGGTTTTTTTTTTTTTTTTCAGTTTGGTTCTCTTTTTTTTTTTTTTAGATAAGCAATTAATATCTTTTGAAAATTTTGGTAATTTTGTCCCCTTCTAATTTTTAGCCCATTTTTCTTCCTCTTGCTTTATTGGAATTATCCAAGACCATGGGTAAACCAGGTACTGTAAGTATTGAAGGTATCTCTACCTTGCTCCTGGTTTTAATGAACACTTACACTATTGTAGCAACAAATATGGTATTTGCTGTAGGGTTCCAGTGGATACTTTATTGAGTCTCTTTCATTTCAGACTTCTGAAGACTAAACCAATTACCTTTAAAAGTTTATGTCAGTCTTCTGTATCTATAAAGGACAAGTTTAACATATTTATAATTTGTCATTAATTTTTATGAGTATAAGTTTTTTTTTTAATGTATTTGGTTGTTGCAGTGTCTCACTATGCAGCTCGGACCCATGGTGATTCTCGTGCTTTCAGCCTCCCCAGCACTGGGATTACAGGCATGCGCCAGTATGCCCCACCTCTGGCCAGCTCACCCTGCCCTGAGGGCAGGGCTGGTTTGGCATGTGGTAGTGGGGATTGAGTCCCTGCTCTTTCCTATGCAGGCACTGTAGTCTGCTATGCTATCTCGCTGGCTTGAGTGTAGCATTGTGAAGTTATTTTATTTGCTTTTTAGTTTTCAAAGGAATTGAATCCAATTCTATTATTTCTTTTTTTCTTTTAACAGTTCTTTCCTTGAATTCCTTAAATAGTTTGTTCTTTAATCCCCCAACACCAGACTCTCATTTGTTCTGGATGACCATCTTCCTCCAGCCTCTGTGCTACCCTGCAAACAGATGACAGTGGAGATTCTGAGCTGCATTTATTTGAGTTACTTATAGCAAGGTCACTTCATTCAGCATACTGTGTAGCTCTCCAAGTATAATTTAGTGACTTTGTTTCTGCAGAAGCCAGATTCTTACCCAAAACCAATGTATGTCATATATATTAAGCCATTTAGCAGCAACAATTGTAAAGAAATATAAACATACTTGTTTACCTTCTTCAGGATTCAAGTTTATTTCAGAAATGTTTGCACATCCTTGGAAGTAGAAGATAGCACTGGCTTGGACCCAGGCCCTCAAGAATGAGGCTTTACCAGTGCTAAAGGAGATTCCTTGGGAGCAGTTGTGCTAGCGTTGGTTAACTTGAGCAGCCTTCCCCCTCCTGTGCTCAGCCCTTTCTCTCACTTCCCTTGTCCCTGCATTCAAACTTCTTAGTATTTTTTTATAGCCTCAGAATTCAGTAGTTGCTATTTGTGTTATGTGTTCTTGAGAATTCCCTCAGGTGGAAAGTCCCTAATTAGTGAGAAAAGTAAGATTTTGCTACATAAGTTTATGATGCAGGGTGTACTGGAGAAATGTTTTAGTTCATAGAAAACTGTTTCAAAGGCCCCTGGAACTAATAGCTGTTCTTTGCATTTTCATCATTCCTATTGTTGCTTAAGGATTTTGAAGACAATTTCATTCAGCTACTTTCCTAAAGTTCTATGTGCTCATTAGGCAAGGCAGCTAATTATGGTTTGAGGCTCTGTTAGTCTAAAGACTGTGCTAGTTATGTGCAGCTATTGAGCAATAAACATTGTTCAGATACAGTAAGTATCATTATTTAAAGCTAATTTGACTATGATGAAGCACTGTGCACAGATTGTGATTCTTTCCATAGAAACTTAGCTCAGTCGTTTTTCCTGAAGTACTCAGGATCTACTTAAAGGAGTAAATGATGAATCTTCAAAATGTTCTGATGGAAATAGTCCTTTCATTCTGTTTTTGTTCAATCTACATCGGTTCTGTTACAGAATTCTATCAAATTTGGTTCATTTCCCCTAGATTCTCAATAGAAATCGCTCTAAACATCAATGCATGTTTAAGTTCACAGTAAGATTATTGCAGGTCTAGTTATTCCTAGCTAGCACTGGAGCAGAATCTATCCCAGGGGTTACTTGCTGTGCTGTCTTTTGGCATAGCACAAAGGGCCATGTCAGAAGATCCTAATCCCAGACCCACAACTACAAGCCTCTTGAGGCCCTGAACAGAAGTCCAGCTTCCCAGATAGGCATCTGCGTTTCTCTCCTGATGCCTCCTGTATCTCTCGACAGATTTCTGTGCTCCCTCACAAGCTCAAGTGCATTTCCTCAGCCATGCAGGGCCTTCACCATCTGCCACTTCCCGCAACATCTTCTCACTGTCAGCGCTATGGTGCTTCACATCCAGATCACAGCCTACTCTTTCTAAAAACAATTTTTTAAAACATTTATTTGATACAGGGTCTCAGTACATCTCAGACTCAGAATGATCCTCCAGTCTCAGCCTCCACAGCTTTGCAATTATAGGCGTGCACCACTATGCCCCATTTCGGTGGCCACATTACTGGGGATCAAACTTGGGGCCTTGCACTTGCCAGGACGGTCCTTGGACTGCTGAGCTATCTCCCTGGACCCTCTAAAAAGTAATTTTGTGTGGATTTTTGAGGTTTTTAATATAATGGTCTCACAGTTCTAATAATTTGAAAATATGAACTTTCTATTTTAAAATGATATACTTTTTTGTTTTCCACTCAACTTTTTCATTCCAATATCCAAGTATTTCACCTGGAACATACTAGGTATTTATACTTACTTGTTGTACAAACAAAGGTAATTCTCTGCATGTGTGAGAAAGTATTTCAGTTATGAAATACATGAGAATTAGTTCTTAGCATATTGCTGAGAAGAATCAAGTTGATTATGTATTTTCTTGAATTTATTTTTGTTGGTCTGCTTGGTTTCGCTTGGAAGAAATATTAGTTTGTAGCTGTCTTGATCCAGGAATCCTACTGAGATTCCTTGGGTGTTTAGAATTAAACCTGTACATATGCTTTTGTGACTACTGTATAATTTAACTTGCAAAGCATAAAAAGGTCTATAAAGTAACGTCACTGATCTTCAACCAACATACAAGTACTTTCCTATTCAGCTCACCGTTATTGCCTTCAAATTGGTCATCTTTTGAAACTATTCCTTATTCATCATACTGTAGTCACACTTCAGAGATCTTTACGAGGTAAATGTGTGCAGTATAAGTAGATGATGTGGTCAAGGAAAGGTAAAGGGTAGGAAGATAAAAATTGACTATTATTATTTTGCTCCATTCATCAATGAATTACTGTGCATGTCATGAGGATTTTATCTCTCTTACTAGATATTGTGATTGGAAAATTGGAGTACATACTTAAGTCTGACTTGGAAGTATCTGCTCTTGCATTTCAGTATCACATTACTTTCCATGGAGAATGGAAACTACATTAGAGATGTGACTAACTGGAAAAAAAAAATTAATGTAGCAGTAGTAGTAAAGTTACCTAAATATTCTTATGACTGTAGTTTCTTTGTCTTATTTAGATTGTTTAAATTCAGTTTCATTGCACTCCTTCATTGTTTTTAAATTCTTTGACTCATTTACTGTTAATAACAATTCATATTTGTTAGCCATGTTCCTAGACCTGTTTTCCCTGGCTGCTTTTACCTTCTTTCCTTTATAGGTAATATACTATAGTCTGTTAGACAGGCAGAATTGAACTTCCACCCTCCTGCTGCTTAGTAACTGTGCTCCTGAAGTTGTTCATACCATCTCCCGTTTTGCTTGATGTAAATGCTGTCCATATCACAAGAATGGGGCAAAGATGAATTATGTAAAGGTATTTAAGAGCACCTAACATCATGTTACTACACAATAAATAGTCAAAAAAAATGCCCCTTCTTTCGTTGTTGGTTCATATATCTTTTTTATGTAGTTTTTTTGTTTGTTTGTTTTTGCAGTACTGGGGATTGAACTCAGGACCTTGCGCTTGCCAGGCAGACACTTATTCTACTGAGCTATCTCCCAGCCCTCATATATCTTTTTATAACATTAGGTGCTATATTGCTTTACCCTCTTAGTTTACCTATATTTAATATATTTTCACCCATGATTCATTAGTATATTATGCTTAAAGTAATAAATACTAAATTGATTTTATTTACAAGTATATGCAAATGTAATACATCATATTATGAATACCTGTGATGCTTATAGAACATACATTCAAAAATATTAATAGAAATTATTCTGACTATTAGACTAGCCTGTCATGCAGTTTCCAACAAAAGGTCAAAATATACATTTAGATCCAGGGAATTTAATCAGATTTGCTATATTCCTTGAGGAAAAAAGGGGGTGGTTGCTATAAGCACATAGTCTGATTCTCTTCCTTTTCAGCTCCTTTGGGCATAATATTAGATAGGTTCTCATTGTGGTCATGCCCTTATATTCCTGCTGAGTTTGACTACAGTCCCATACTTCATTCTCAAGAAATGTTGCCCAGAGGCACATATGCACAAAGGTAGATACAGAAATTATCATGGGAGGTGGCAGCTGCCTAAGGCAGGTGAGGCCTAGAGAAAATATGAAACATATAGAATTTATTAAAAGGTAAGTCTCCACCTCCAAAAGTATGATATGAAATTCCATTATGAAAATAATTCCAGATGGACAAAGGCTTGGAAATGATCTTTAATGTAGGGGAATTATAATTTCGCCCATACATCCAAAGAGAAGAGATAGATACATATATGTACACTGAGACCATATGCTCAGATTTACCTGTTGCTTGCTGTATTTAACAAGAAATGTCTGCAATTTTGTGTATTGCTGTGTTTTAAAGTATCTTTTCAAGTAATCACTTATTCCACTGAGCCATTTCCCCGGCCCCTCTTTTCAAGTAATAAGCAAAGTATATTATACCACAAATAATAAATGAATATTAACATAAATGTGTGCCACACATCTAACGTTGAGAAGCAAAAATAGATTGTATGAGAAATAAAAGCAAAAATATTAATCCCAATGACGTTACATAGAATCTTGAACCTAGCATAAGCACCACTTAAAATAGTTGTATATTTTGTCAATAGAAAAGCTTT
>PVKA01015000.1:31654-51197 GCA_004027165.1 Ctenomys sociabilis
TTTTTTTTTTTTTTTTTTTTTTTTTTTTTTTTTTTTTTTTTTTTTTTTTTTTTTTTTTTTTTTTTTTTTTTTTTTTTTTTTTTTTTTTTGTCTTTTTGAGACAGGGTCTCACTATGCAGTTCAGGCTGGCCTTAAGCTCACTTTGTAGCTCAGGCTGGTCTCGAACTCACAACAATCCTCCTGCCTCAGCCTCCCGAGTTTTTTTAACCCACACTGTAGGAGACACTTTTTGGTCCTTGTATCAGTCCAAGAAACCAATATTTGTAATCCCAAAGTTACGTTATTGGAATCCCATCAAGTTGATTTTAATCTACCACTTTCCATGCAGCCCACGGCGAAAATGAGGACACTAAATTATATTTTTAATCATCGGGGAGTCAAGGGGCTCTAGGTCCAGCCACGAAGATGGTTTTCCAGAACCAAGAGGGCGACCCAGGGCCTCACCCGGTTTTTATTTAGTGAGGGAGTGGCTTGAGGACTGAGAATTGTGGGAAGTAAGTGACTACTGTGAGCTGAGCTAGGTGTGGGGCCTACATTTACCTCTGCCATATGTAGAGAGGATATATAGAGAGAGTAATCTGCATTATATAGTATTTAATGTTTTGGGAAGTCTAGGGCTTTAGCTTTGGTGTAGTCTTTTAAGCCCCAGGAAGTCATAGCTCTGTCTCGAGGCTCGATCCCAGCTGGCAGTGCAGAGCGTTAGCTCTACCACCCTGTCTCCACCCATCTCACGTGAAGGAGCAGCAGGCTTACCAGGGAAACACACATGCCACCTTCAAAGACTATCACCAGCACCTCAGCTAAACCAATACACATTGTTTAAGGCCAATTGAAGGATAAACAGAAGTCCTAGCCAGCTCTCTACATAACAATACAAGGAAATAGGATCAAGCTCAGTCAAAATGGAGATAGTCCCTCTTCTTTCAAGGAGAGCTGTTGGGTGGGTCCTCCACACCACACAATTAATTGCTGCTTTTTTTTTTTTTTTTTTTCAGTACTAGGGATCAAACTCAGGACCTTACACTTGCCAGGCAGGCACTTATGCTGCTGAGCTATACCCCCGACCCAATTGCTGCATTTTGAATTGAAATGTCTTTCATCTACTTTGAATTTTTTAGGCTATAATACAGTAATTTTAAAATGACTATGCCTTTTTATATTTAAGTCTTATTCAGGATCATAGTACCTATATATAATTTGGACCCTTTACCCCAAAGAGAATAGCAAAGGCTGCCCTGTTTGAGTTGGAAGTAAAAAGTTGGAATCCCATTCCCTGAGAATTTCCTTACACTGCCTGTCTTCTCCCCTCTCATTTCCTCCTCCTGTCTGCTCCTCCTCACCCACCTGTCCTGGAATTGGACCCTGAGGCCCATCAGCAGCACTGAGGGCTCTTACCTGTTGTTTGCTTTTATTTTTTACATGTTTGCAGGGTACATTGAATGCATTGCTTGCAGGGAGCTGGTGCACAGACAGCTCATTTCAGTTCCTCTTCATCCTCTTCTCCTCCCCCATCCTCCATCCATCTCTCAGCTCTTTTCACATTTGACAGATACCTCTCTCCACTTCCCATTACTTATCTTTTATTTTGCTCTTTATATTTTGGCCTCCTCATCAAAGAGAAACTATGTGATATTTAAACTGTATGTGATTTATTTTAACATTATGGTCTCAAGGGGCATACACATTCCTACGAATGGCTCAAGTTTCCTGCTGGCATGCCATTCCTAGAGTGAAAAGTCCAATAGCAATTTAACATACAATTTTTAAGAGTGATAAAACATAAGCATTGAAGGGGCCAGGGAGATAGCTCAGTAAAATAAGTACCTGCCTGGCAAACAATGGGTCCTGAGTTCAATCCCTTGAACCTAAGTATTGAAATTTTTGTTTTGTACTTTTAATCCTTTAATAAATTTGTTTAGTAAAATATATTTATTTATTATTATATTTGATTATTAGCATAAATAAATATCCTATCCAGGAACCAAACGATAGTCCTGACTTATTAGTGAGTAAATGTTACCTACTTTCCAAATGCCCAAGTTAGGCTGTGTTTATTGCTGTTCTGTTTTGGGGTTAGTTATAGTTTAGATCAGGAGTAACCCCCAAAACTATAGTGTGCTCAGAGGTGAGCATTTTGGAGAGTTGTTATATCATGAGATGCTGTACTCATAGATGGATTCATCCATTAACGAGTTCAGTAGCTAAGTGCTGATAGGAGGTAGGACCTGGAAGGGTGAGCGGTGTCTCCCTCCCCAGTTCCTCCCTCTTTCTCTACTTCCTGAGTGCCATTGTGTGAGCAGGTTTCTTCCATGCCAGGTCTTTCCACCATGCTGTTTTTGCCTCAGAGCCAACTATCCATGGACTGAAAATATGAACCAAAAGAGACCTCTGCTCCTTCAGATTGCAAGTGCCAGATATTGTGTCTCTAGGATGAGGAAAGTAAGATGGAGCTCAAGCCATAGATCAAGCTATGTAAGGAAAGAAAGAGGTTTCATCTTTTAAGAACACTTGCTATGAATAGAAATTGGGGAGTAGTAACGATATCAGAAAACATCTTTTCTGGTAGGCCAAGTTGGAGTGGAGCAAGATTAGAGGCAGAAAAACAGGTGGATTGTTGGTTGGCAGCAGGTAATGAATGAGGTCCAAATTACAGTACAACCAGTGCAGAGGTGGAGGAACTAGGAAAAATGAAGACTATTTAGGACACAGAGTCAATAATGAGTTACTAATTGAATATAAAACCTGAGACACAGAGGAATAGAGGTTAACTCTTAATTTGGACTCATAGTGTCTTCACAAGGTGCAGAATACAAGAAGGAATAGGATTGGAGTCCAAATAGTGAGTTGACTTGTGGACATTTTTGCATTAAGTACTTCTTCTGTTGGGAGAAGCCTGAACTTACAAATGTTTAAGAGGTCTATTTGTTTTATACAGAATTGTACTGATTATTAAAGTCAAAACTTTATTTTTATGAATAAGTCACTATAGTTATCAGAGAAAGCTATTCTTGTTGTATTCAGGTCATACTTCTCTCCTGGCCTTAGAGGAACAAAGAAGGTCGGAGAGGGAGCTGCATCTGAAATTGTAGTAATAGGGCCAGGCCACGGTATATCTGAGTGACACAGCACCTGGCTGGCAAGTACAAGGTCCTGAGTTCAGTTCTTAGTGTAAAACAGAAGAACAAGAAGAGGGAGAAGGAGAATAAGAGAGGAAGAAATTACAGTGGTAAAGCTCAAATTATGATGTGAAAGCAAATGTCCATTATTTTACATTTATATTGTTCTTACTGAATTGTATTTAGTATTTGAATATTAAGAATACTGGCTCTGTGGCTGGTCAAATAGCTCAGTGGATTAAAACACCTGCTTAGGCAGATGAAGGTGTCAAGGGTTCGATCCCCAGTGTGCTATGCTGGCCCCACCCCAGGGGTACACAGAGAGGGCAACTGGGACTGGGCATGGCAGCATGCGCCTGTAATCCCAGCACTTGGGAGGCCGAAAACAGGAGAATCACTATGAGTCTGATCTGTGTAGTGAGACCCTGTAGATGCTATACTAAATACAGTACAACAACGAAAAAAAAGAATACTGGCTCTGGAAACCAGGCATGGAGGTGCACACCTGTAATCCCAGCACTGAGGGGCAGCTGAGAGAGGAGGATCACTATGAGTCCAAGCTGTGTAGCAACACCCTGTATCAAATAAAATAAATAGATAATTAATCAATTAATTAATTAATTAACTAGTGATTGTGTTAAAGAAAGAATATAGGCTCTGGAACTAGGTTGATCTGGATATGAGGCATATCTCTGCTGCCAGCTAGGTTCATGGCTTTGGACAGGTTGTCCTACCACTGTCTCCTC
Source organism: Ctenomys sociabilis (assembly GCA_004027165.1). Taxonomy (NCBI): domain Eukaryota; kingdom Metazoa; phylum Chordata; class Mammalia; order Rodentia; family Ctenomyidae; genus Ctenomys; species Ctenomys sociabilis. The sequence goes on from PVKA01015000.1 coordinate 35,517, forward strand.
AGTTTTCTCTTCTGAAACAAAGGTTATGATAATATTACCTATTCAGGTGAAACTTGCTAAAATTCATTCTACAAAATCAGCTTAAAGTGCCTTGAAAATATTAATATATGTTTAATAATTATGTGGCTTACTACTACTGCCTTTATAAATGTATCTCAACTCTTTTCAATACCAGTATATTTTAAAAGTGTGAATAGCAAAGGAAAGTCATACATATCAAGAATAAATAACATTACCTAAATCAAACATCTAAAGCAAAACTAAATGAAAGGACAAATATCTTACTCGAAAATCCATGAAATATTTTCCAGAAGTATTTTTCCTAGTTTTGTTTGTTTGTTTGTTTGTTTTGAGCGGGGGGTTGTTTGGTTTTTGCTTGTGTTTTAGTTAGGCTTAGAATATAAATGAAGTCACAATTACAAAATCAAAATGATTTGATGATCATTTTGATCATGAAGAGGACAATGAATGCACAAGGAAAATTCTTCACTCTTATGAATTGCTGAGACAAAACCCAAACTTTGTGTTCTCTTTTTATGCAAGTGGTGTAATGAATGATAATTTTTATTATACAAACTGCAGTAAAATTCAAATGTCTGGAGATCAATTACCAACCAACTTCAACTAGAATACAAATCAAAAGGCTTCAAATTATTTTTAAAGAAAGCACTTTATGCAATTAAAGTAGGCACCACAAAGTTCATGCATAAAATCACTTGCACTTTTATTCTTAAATTTCCATAATAAGAACTTTTTAAGAATAAACAATGGCAGATGGAAGAAAGTTCAGAAAGAAATGGTTTCCAGTGATGCATCTCTGTCAGCTCACTGCTTGCTAACTGAAGGAGGGGGACAGCCCCAGATGGCCTTGCATTGCTTAGGTGTGGAAGTTCAGTCCTAACTCAGCTGTTTAGAAGTTGTACAGAATGAACAATTTTGACCACTTTTCTTACTCTAAAAAAAGTGTTGTGATAGGATGCTTATGGGTGGCAAGTTCTCATTTTGTCTCTCTGACAGTGCGAGTTGCATCAACTGTCAATAGTAAGTATTTCTTAAAAACCCATTCTGTTATTGTACTAGAATCACTGTTAAAATATTTTCAAGTAAGCTTTGTCTTTTACTCTTACAGAAGCTATTCATTGCAATGTGATATGCCATAATGACAAGTGAGATAGGATTTCTTAAGCTGCCTAACAAATTCAAATACCACTGAAAGATATCTATGAAACTGAAGGAAGAGGGAAAAATGAATAGAAAAATTAAAACAACACCAATATAGGAACAATTAGAGCAGGAATTTCAAACTCCATGGACTGTATTCATCCATAAATGTGTTTTGTTTAGTTCCACAATATTGTCTACACAATGGTTTTGTTTTATTTTGTTGCAGTTGCTAACATTCTTAAGTAGCATTATCAGGTGATTTGTATTTTTAGAAATTGATTTTAGTTTTTGCTTGAAAATATCAAGTCTTCATTCCTAAAAGGTGTTAGTTCTTAGGAGTTTAGGTTTACTGCAGTATGTCGATGTCACAATTTGCCCCACACCTCCCTCCACTTGTACAGAGGGTATTTCAGTATTCACAGTCTACACACTTCCATATGGTCTGCTTAACACTGATGCCCATTGTTAGTTGCCATTTATCTTGGAGTACTTCTAAAGATAGTCTGCTGAAGAGAAACTAATATTACCTCTGATTCTCCATTTTTAAAAAGTGAGCATTGGAAGGCAGATCTCTAGAGTTGCATTGTAAGGAAAGAGAGCAAGTGTGTTTTTCTAATGGAGAACAACATTTCTGTGTGTAGTATGCACATAAGTGTGTCTGTCAAAATAATAAAGCAACTTCACTCATTTCCTTTTCTATGTAGGCCCTTTAGGCAGTTGGGCCAAGTAAAAAGCCCTCTATACTGCCATTCTTACACAGATTCTTAATACAGCTGCGTGAAATCATAATCACAGAAAAGTTTTACTAGATTCAGCAAATGCTACTTAGAAGATAAAGAATATAGAACTTCAAGAAGTATTTCTATACAAGTAGTTAAAGTAAGAAACTTTTGATCAGTAATTTGAACCATAGCAAATTCCTGTTACTTTTTATCCTATATGTAATCAATCATACAGTTACTATATGCTGTGTGTATATTTTTAAAAATGAAGTGCCACAACTAGTGGGTAGAGCTGTTATCTGTTATTTTGTTAGAGCAGTTTGCATTTATTGAAAGCATAAAATCTGATATCTAAAAATTTTAAATTTTGCTTTTAACTTTGAAAACTATTATCACCAAGAAAATTAGAATTCTTAAACTAATAGTTTGTTGACATCTTACTGATTCCTATCAGTCAGTCCATTTTCTTAAAAAAAATCTCTCTGGACTTGAAAATAGTCAGCTGAATTCAGTGACTGTTATACATATTATGAGTAGATGATGGAAAACAATAAATAGATGCCTAAGACTGTCTCATCAAAACTTGCTACAATTAAACATAATTGAATCTTTCACTCACTAAAATGCAAGCTGAATAAGTCTTTTTAAAAAATTTATTTTAAGAAAAAGTCTACCCAAAATACTCTTTCATAAAATACTAAGTTTTATTTTTTTATTTTCAAACATCTCAAGCTATTTAGTGAATACAAAGTATTGGTTAAGAAAGAAAATGTTTCAAATATCATGAAAGAGAGATTCAAATGATAGAAACTCTTGACAGTAGTTGAGAATATGAGAATTACTTGACATGAAGATTTTTCAAGCAACTTGATTTTAATTGCAAGTGTTATTTTATTCAATGATAAATACACTTTTCTAGTTGATAAAGTAGTAAAGTAGCATCCAAATTATAAAACTTAGTTTTGTTATGTTATGTTATGGGTTTTTTTTTTGGTTTTTTTTTTGTTTTTTTTTTTTTTTTTTGGTAGAACCGGAGATTGAACTCAGGCTCTTGGCTTGCCAGGCAAGTGCTTATTCTGAGCCATCTCCCTGACCCCCTCAAAACTTACATTTTTAAAGTGCCCATTCATTCATATAGATTAATCTAAATTTAAGTTTTATAAAGCCAATAATAGTTCTGGAACCATCTGTATGCTTGTTTAATAAATCAAGTTAGATTTATTTACATTTTCTATAATATAATGCTTATCTCTGATGACACATTTTCCCGATTTTTATTCTTTATTTCCTTTTTGCTTTTTAACAGGCAAAATATGTAACATATGCATATAGAGAGACTGATGTATTTCGAAATTCAACCCCAAAGCAAGGAATTTTTAATCAATGTCCAAAAGGAGGGAAAAGTATTCCAGACCATAGATTCCCTCCCCCAAACCCATTTTATTTGAATTCTGACTAAGTTACCCAGGCTGAGTTTAAATTAGAGATATTGTAGTCCCTCGCTATTTCACAGTTTAACTGTCACAGACTCACTGTTTGATGGGTTTTCTGTTCTTTTTTTTTTGTTTTTTTTTGTTTTTTTTGGTGGAACCGGTGATTGAACTCATGCCCTTGCTCTTGCCAGGGAAGCGCTTATTCCACTGAGCCATCTCCCCACCCCTGATGGGTTTTCAAAAAATAGTAATCTAAATTATTTATTGTAGAAGTTTGCAATCCCATATAGTATACGTATGTTGTTGAAATTATGTAGGTTTACAAGTGTAGAAAATGATTAAGAACATTAGCAGTGTTTTTAAAAGTATAAGATGGGGTAGCGAGATAGCTCAGTAGCCTAAAGCACCTGCTTAGGCAAGTGCAGTGACCAGGGTTCCATCCCTGGCACCACACGCCCTGCCAGCCCGCCCCTAGGATGTGCTGAGCCTGCCACAGAGGCGGGATGGTAATACATGCCTGTGATCCCAGTTGTGGAGATGCTGAAAGCAGCAGGATCACTACAAGTTGGAGCTGTGTAGTGAGATCATGTGACAACCAAATATATTAAATAAATAAACAAATAAATAAAAAAGACTTATAAGAGCATGGGAAAAGTTTATAAGGCCTTAAAAAGTATATAAATACTAAAATAAATATGATGTTGGTGCTTTGCTGAATTTTTCTTATAGCAGGGGTGTCTAGGATGCAACCTCCTTGGTAAGTGGGGGGCCACTGTACTCCTGAGTCAGTCTTTCAGGGAGCTGGGACTACAAGCTTGTGCTGCCACACCCTGCTTCTCATGCAGATCACATGCATTTATATTCTTTGTGTTTAAATTCTTGCCAAAATATTTTAAGGCATCTTTCCCCTTCCTGCCTCCCTCTCTCCCTCTGTCCCTCCTTCTTGCTTTTTCTCTTCTCTCTCTCTCTCTCTCTCTCTCTCTCTCTCTCTCTCTCTCTCTCTCTCTTTTTTCCTTTTTGAGACTCTTATGTAATCCAGGCTGATCTCAAACACAGAAATCCTCCTGTGTCAGCCTCCCAAGTACTGGGACTACAGGCTCACACAATCATGCTTGGCCAAGGAATTTATTTAAACTATACAGATATATATAAATATAGACAGACAGATGATAGATAGATAGATAGATAGATAGATAGATAGATAGATAGATAGATAGATAGATAGATAGAAAGAGATATAGATATATATGGGGGAAGAAGATGCAGAAGAGGAGGAGGAGGAAGAAGAGGAAGAGGATAAATACAGAATAGAGGCATGCGTCACCATGCTTAGGTATGGGCAATTTTTTTTTCCTGTATTTTAGGGAAGGGTCTATAGGGTATTCAGGTTCTCACTACTAGATTGGACATGTAGTGATTCTCCTGTTTACAGCCTCCCAAGTGCTGGGATTTCAGGCACATGCCACCACACCTGGTCTCCATCACAGTCTCAGTGAACCCCCGAGGTGAGGCCAGCATAGCAGGCCTGAGGATTGAACCCCTGGGCCCTTGAACCTGCTTGCAGGTGCTTTAATCTGCTGAGCTATTTGGCCAGCCCTCTACAAGCAATTTTTAACAAACAAAAAAAGTTTGTATGAAAAAAAGACAGGACAATTAAGAACTATATAAACACATGCAGCAAATATAAACTCCAAATAAAAAGCAAGAAATGAAGTCTGGTTATAGTTTATCCTATAACCAAGTCAGCACCAGGAACAGTTACTTACATGGTCATGGTGTTATAATTATCTTCTATTTAGTTATTCTCCCTGCTACATTGAAAGTATAAACAAGAACTTCCATTTTACTCATCTTTTTATCCTGTTCTTTTAAATGCAATAATCATACAATAAATATTATTCAAATCAGTCTGAAGTTCAAGAATCCTCTACATATTTTGTTATTTCACACTATTGTTGACTGTCTTTAAATTAGTACTATATAAACAAGGTAAAACATCTTGGGGACCACTTATGCTAGCATATCATGAGTATCCCCAGCCAGAAGAGCACATCCAGCAATTCTTTAATGAGAGGTGTGAATCTCCAGCAGTGTACTGAGTCCTGAGAAGGTGGGAATGCCCACGGAGTGTCCGTGTTCACATCCCAAAGCTGTAAGGACGAGATCTCCAAGAGACCGTGCAGACTGATGGTCCTCCACCTGTCTGCCACATTGCCTTCATAGGCAGGAGACTGCCAGGAATGAAAGGGCGAGAGAAGAATGCCAGGATTGAACACAAAATGGCCCAAGTGGTTCTATTACTAAGTAACATACACCTTCATGAATGTAGAACGCTGAGAAGAAAAGCATGTAAAGATGAAGAAAGTGATACACTTGTAGGAAGGATGCTGCGCACTTAGATTTCTAAATAGTTGCTGTGGATAACTGCAGTTCATAATCACCTCATGGTTCCTACAAATGACTGATCCCAGGCAAGCAAAGAAGAGGACATTTGAAAGGCACCAACTGAGTCGTTTGCAGTGTAGCACATCTACCATCATTTATGGAGGTGTGAAAGTGAGGATGGAAATGAGGCCAGACTTACATGTTTGTATACAAAGGGTTTTGAATTCATAAAAACATCTTGTGGGGCTCTAAAAAGCAAATTGCTAGAGAATAATGAAGACATACCTTGATAAAAACGTACATGCCAGGAAGTAAAGAAAGATATGGTTTGCAGAAATTAAAAGAAAGAGATTTGTGAAGGAAAAGAAATCAGGTCAGATTCATGCTTTCCACAGTAAAAATATGTGTTATACAGATACCTGTGTATAAGGCTATGAAGGTAAAAATAACTGTAACTCCAAAACTGAATATTAGACATGTGACTCCTTAACCATAAGTGTAACAGTGTTTATGAAGCATATGAAAACTTAGGAAATATCTGATGAGTCATTCTTAGAAAAAAATTCTTTAAAAGATCTCATCTGGCTGTCCAAAAGATTAATCAACATAAAACCTCAACAAAGGCAGCAGTGCTGCCTGGAATGACTTAAGGATCTGACGCCCATTCATCCTGGGAGAAGTTCCCTCAAGAGACTATTTTGTCTCCCAGGATGGATGGGCTTCAAATTCTTAAGTCATTTCAGGTAAGAATGAGATGCATACACGTAAGAACGGTTAGTTAAGCTTGAGACACATGCCCATCCCTTGCTAGCATGTGGAAGGCAGGGAACTTGGGATGGCAGTACCCAAATTGCTTTGCAGGGAAAAGAAAATTGAGCATTTGCTACCAGAAGGTGGGAATGGATGCCAGGCAGATAAAAACTACCAATGTCCCTCATTTTTACCTCACTTTAAACTTGTAATAAAGTAAGCTACTTTTGCACTGAGTATGCCACTAGAGGAATTAGCTGATTTATTTTTTTATCAGATCTGTTCCTTCATTCCTTTCAAAGTAATTACAGGCTTCTTCTTTCCTATCTCATGACACTGATTATTAGCTAAAGCTAATTCATCAGCTGGATATAGGTGAAACACCTTTAGCTATCTTTAAGAAAAAGCTTAGTAAATTATTTGTCGTTCTCCAGCCCAAGAAATGTTCTCTCCGTTAAGTAAAAGTTTATTAGATACCGTGAGAGGTCTTTGAGTTCAGCCATTTTTCTGTTCCAGATATAATTAGAAAGCTAGACAAATTATATCAACTCCTAGGGAAAAAAATCCACACACATAGTCTTTAATAAATCCAATTTACTCTATTTGCTTGGCATTAACAACTGTTAATGTTATATCTAAATTCCCTTCCTTGTTGAAAAGAACTATATCCCTACAGCCAGTACATACAAATGGGTAGTTAATTACTTGGCACAGAGGCCTGTGTGATTCATCACTGCAATGTAGAAATGAATGTTGCTGATTGTCAGCATTTTCCAAACTACATAGTGTGGTAGGGTTATGTCCTGATCAATGGGGGCAGTGCTCCAGAAAGAAAATACTACCTGGGTGTTAAGGCTTCGTTAGGCAGAACAGTCCATAGTCCTTCATCAGTAATCGCTAAGGTGGGTATTTAAAATCACTTGGTGATACTAACAAAAAAAGAGAGAAAAGAGAAGGAGAGGGGAAGGGAGAGGAACAAAGGGGAGGGGAGAATAGAGAAAAGAAGAGGAGACACATCTTTACCCAAACCACTGAATCAGAATATCCTGGTTTTGATCAGAGATAGATGTGTAATTTATATGAAATTTATATATATATATATATATATATATATATATATATATATATATATATATATATATTTTTTTTTTTTTTTTGTGATACCAGGGATTGAACTCAGGACCCTGCTCTTGCCAAGCAAGTGCTTATTCTACTGAGCTATCTCCCTGGGCCCTTAAAGTCTTTCTTGAAGAAAAGGAGTACCAATATGTCTTAGTTTTACAAATTATATGAGTCTTTTACCATGTGAACACATTTCTAGGACCCAGGCAATTATAATATGACAAATACTAGTGCTCAGCCTTCATTATCTTCTGGGTAAATATGTGGGTTAGAGCCTAGAGATAAAGATAGGCTTATATATCTGCATTATGGCTTGTCTCTAGATATACCTCTGAAGTGTTTATAGGTGTGGCTGTTTAGAGGTGGCCAGATCTGATGCGTTAATATGTCTTAGTTACTCTTCTCTCCTTGCTGGGACAAATACCCGGCACTCAAAATGAAGGCAGGAAAGGTTTATTTAGCTCACAGTAACTGGAGGTTTCAGTCCATATTCAGCTGGCTCCAAGGCAGAGCATCATAAGGCAGAGAACAACCTTTCATGGTGTGGGCAAAGAGCAAGAGCAGGAGGGAGAGGTAGCAGTAGCTCAAGCTGCTAGCTTCTCTTCCCACCTTACATTGTAATGCAAATCACCTGCCCCAGGGCAGCTGCAGCATCCACACCCACAATAATCACAAACTCCTAGTTCGCTGATCCATTTAGCATAGTTCTGAATGTGGATAATAGGGCAGCACCTTCCCACTACTCCAATATATGGATGGCACCAGGATTTGGGCTTGTAGTCTGCATGGAGTAAAAGAGAAAGGCAGGCTCACAGTTTGCTATCCTTTGCCTGTCCTCTGTGTGCCTCTGCCATGTTGGCCTGCCTTAGAGCTAGCCAACTATGGACTGAATCTTTAGCTCATGGACAAACCATGAGCTAAAATGAACCTTCCTCTTTTAATTTGTGGCTGTTGGGTGTTTTGTTCCAGCAACAAAATGGTAACTAAGACATTCTATGCATGTGCATGTGTGCACATGTGAACACTGCCCTTATATACATGCTTTAAGCTCCCCGGTGAAAAGATCCAGGACTGGGACTCCTTTGGGGAATGTCTGCACTGCTCAGTCTCTGCAGCTCAGCTTCTTTTCTTTTCTTCCTTGCTTCCTGATGTGCACTTTCTTTGTCTTTTTCCTTTTCCTCCGCACATGCACAAGGGCACACAGGTACGCACAAGCGCACGCCCTCATTTTAACAGTTAAGCCCTAGCCCTAGTGCTGATATTCATAAACCTCATTGTTGGATTGGGGTTTGAAATAATCGCTGGACTTTCTGAGATAAGACAGTATTAACCCATAAATCAATAGTGGATGGGGTGGTTAGTAGAAGAATAGTAAAGCAAAAACAACATAGAAATTTTGTGTTCTCTATAATCTAGTTCTATGATAAACCATGAAATTCAAATTTAAATTCTTTACATTACATGTTTTTATTTCTTTCATTCTGCATATGGGCAAAAATTATTGCCTCTACCTAAGCTAATTCATATTCCAGATAACAGCTTTGAATTACAGTTACTCTAGTTAGTTAGAAATAATTGAGCTATTATTTCTGTTCTTAGTTTTAGTTTGTAAATAACTTTATGCTTTTTCTCAAGCTATTTTACATGGTTTGAAATGCTGAATATTGGTATGAGTAAATGTGTCTGCCTTAAGGAGCACTGTAGAAATGTTATGTTCTTTGTTATTCTTTGATAAAAATTAAGTGATCATCTGGTCACACCTCTTAAAAACTGCTTTTTACCTTGTGGGGAAAAAATGCCTAGTATTGAAAAATTTATGTTTTGCCAGTAACCTCCCCAAACATACTGCCAGTTGTTATGACTGATATACTGAAGCTACTCAAAAAGTGTTTTTAGCATAAAAGAATGAATGTGACTCAATAGAAAATAAACAAGACCCTTCCTGAATTTCCTCCAGGTGCTTATAATTGGGATATCTGAAATTTACATAGTTAAACAAATATAGCATATTGTTTGTGTGATACACACTGGTGATGCAGAAATGAATAAAGGCGGTCTTTGCCCCTCTCTGTGAAGTTTACAACTAGTGAAGAAACTAGTATATTCCTTCTGATAAAAGGAGGACAGTCAGATGCACAAGTACACAAAGAGCAACAGATAGGATCCCAGGAATGTCTTGGGCTTATGATGTAGTTCTGCTGCACAGCACCTCCCTGGCAAGTGTAAGGAGCTGCATTTAATTCCCAGGAATTTAAGTCTAAGTGGTAGGAAAATACTTACTTTCTTTTCACATTCCTAATACCTCTCATTTGCTCTTTCCATATCCAGTTCATCAGAAATGCTGTTGTTTCTGCCTTTAAACTCTATTCATAATTCAGTATGAACTATCTACTACCACATCTTGGTTTCACAGTTGCAGTGTCCTCCTTACAGGTCTCCCTGCTTATTTACTTGTCCCCTTACATTCTATTCTATCCAGAGCCTTCAGCAGTTCTTTGAAACTTTAAGTTAAATTATGTCACACCTCTGCCCCAAAAGTTCCAGTGGATTCCTAGATTACAATCAAAGCAAATATTGGCCTAAAGGATGATTTTTCCACCCTCTTTTCCATTAGCTCCCCAATTTCATCATAAATTCAATCCCATTTATGCAACAAGTTAACATTCCTCATGGCCTTGGTGCTAGAGCACCTGTCCAGGTAAAATATCTTCCCTCAGACACCTGCTCCTTCAGGTTTTTATTCAAATATGCCTTACTTTGTGAAGCATTCCCTGACCACCCTAATTAAAATTCTGTTTTTCTCCAGCATTGCTGCTCTGAGAAATTATACATTCTTTTTACTTCTTTGTACATAGAATATAAGCTCTGCAATGGTAGGCAAAGCTGGACCTCTTTAGGCTTACCTCCAAAGACATTACATGATACATAGAAGGTAATCAGTATTTGTTGAAAAAAGAAAAACAAGGAATGTGCTCACTCCACTATTATCCCCACAGGCTCTTCCTACTCCCTCTGGTTTTCTTGCTCCTACAAGGTATTTTTACAAAGTCTGTTGATCACTTTGACAACATGTATGTTTTCACCTACTTCTTTGTCTAAGTCATGGTCATTGAAATCACATCCTACTCTGCTGCACATGGGGCCAGATAAACTTTTCTGTCTAACATCAGCTGGAAATTGATGTTCTGTATTTACAGTAGTCTGCAAAAATTAGCCTAGAAAGGTAGACAAGGCTGGGATATGACCAACACATGGTTGTATTTTCCCATATCTATAAACTAACATATTGAAACCCAAAAATTATATCTTATAAAGCAAGGAAACCTAATATAAAGTCAGGATTTTGAAAAGGATGCACAGTTCTTTAATAAGTATATGTATTTATGCAGGCTGAAATGAAAAGAATCATTGAACCAGGAACTTCAGCTTTTCTGCTAATTTTAAAGTTGTAAAACTTTTTCTTCTTCCTCATCTTGAATTCTAATAAGAGGATTGTCAGTAGAATTCAACATCCCCTCAAAGGGGAATGCAACCATCAATGTAGTTACCACTCAGAACCAGAGCAATGGGCCAAGGATATAGCTCATTAGCTTAAGCGCCTGCCTGGCTAGAGCATGGTCCCCAATTTGATCCCCCATACTGCAAAAAAAGAAAAGAAAAACCAGAGCAATGAATCAGATGCTGGTAAATGCAGGTTAGTTCTAAATACACCACTTGTTTATCACAGTTTTGGAGGTCACTGTATGGAAATATTTTTTATATGCCCAATCAGATTTGTATCTTTCTGCTTGTAAAATAAAAAATAAGTAGGAAAGAATTAAGGGGAAAAGTACTTATCCTTGTTCTGATGCATTAAATGACCTTTTAAAAAAACAGTTCTGCACTCGAGATTTTTTTAACCAAATTGTTTATCTCAAAAGAAGAAAATCAGATGCAGCCTATAAATAATGCTTGCATTTCCGTTTCAGAGTGTAAAGGGCAGAAGAGACTCTTCCCAGAAAGGTCAAGGGCCACAGGCAGCTTGCTCCCTTTGTGAATTAGACAATACTTCTGTGTTGCTGTTCTGAACTCAGTAAGCAGAGTTATGCAAAATGAATAGCCCAACATGCAGCATCTTGAAAATTCTATCACACTTTAAAGTTTTAAGTCTTTAATGTTACCCATCATTGTTGGGTAATCATTTGCATTGTATGTATTTTCCGCTTGATTTTCAGAGTTTCAGAGTTTCTTAAATACTGTACTCCACAGTCTTTGAAATTTTCAAATAACAGGATTTGAAAAGTTTGCTGCACTTTTCTTTTTCCTCAATTTTATTTTCCTGTTTTAAATTTAAGGTCTCTCAGAATAGAATGTTTATTTTATTGGTATTTTCCTTTAAATTGCATGCTTCTGATTTCATAGTAGTAGTGAGAAGACTCCTAGAATGAATAACCACATTCTGTAATGTAGCGTGTGCACCATCAGCACACAGAAGCCAGCAGCATTCTTCTCTACTAGTAACCAGGCCCGTGAGAAAGGAACTAGGAGCACCATGCACAGTAGTGTGACGAAAATGCAGACACTTGGGAATGAGCCTAACTATGGAAGTGGAAGTCCTCTAAAACAAAAACTACAGTGCTCTGAAAAAAGAAATTGGGGAGGACATCAAAAAATTGAAAAATATCACCTATTCCCAGATAAATGGAATCAGTATACACAAAAGGACCATACTTACAAAATTTATACACAGATGATCCCAGTGAAAATTACAAATACATTCTTCAGAGAAATGAAAAAAGTGGGGGGGCCTGAGGAGATAGCTCAGTAGAATAAGCACTTGCCTGGCAAGTGCAGCATCCTGAGTTGAATCCCCAGTACCACAAAAGAGAGAGAGGGAGAGAGAGAGAGAGAGAGAGAGAGAGAGAGAGAGAGATGAAAAACAATCATAAAATTTGTAAGGAACCAGAAGAGACATACACTAGCAAAAGCAATCCTGTAAAATAAAAGAACAGGAGGCATCACAATCTGGGATTGGAAGTTATATTACAAGGCTACTGTGATTAAAACTAGTGGGGTACTGCAACAAAAACAGTCCTGAGGATCAGTGGGGCAGGATGGAGAATGCAGAAACAACCCCAAGTACATTCAACAGTATGGTCTCTGCCCAAGAGGCAGAAATTGCCTTTTTAGTAGATGGTGTAGGGAAAACTGGCTCTCTGGGTGGAAGATTGAATGGAAGCCCCTATCTGATACCACACAATAAACTAAAATCAACATGTGTCACACAGCTAGGTGCTAAACCAGAAACAGAAAGGACAAAAGAAAGAATCTGTGTGGGGGGGGGGGGTATATGCAAGTTAATTGTACTGCTGATCTCTGCTGGTCTTTTGAAAGGAGCAAATATTGCTTAAATTTTTTTATGTTTTTATTTTATTTCTTTTTAATTTCATTTAAGGTCCCACCCCCCACCAGGGATTGAAGTAAGGCCCTTGCACTTGCCAGGAAAGCGCTTATTCCACTGATCCATCTCCCCAGTCCCTCTTATAAGTTTTGTTTTGTTTTGTTTTTGACCAGTTTTACACATTTATATCTGGTGACCTAAATAATTTGAAGATCACATTATGCAATACAGCAACCATTGTTGATTACCTACTGTTTAGTGAGATATTGTATTGTTTCTAATGCTTTTTTTTACTATCTTGTATTCTTTTTTTATTATTATTTTTATTGAAGAACAAATAACAATGAAACAGCTTCAAGACAAATTAACAGCACAGATTCGACAAATTAATACATTCCAAACTGTTTTTGTAGTGTTTCAGTGTCTCTTTAAAAAATAAAAAAGAACAGAAATACTTATCCTGCTATAAAATGAGATAATTAAAACTTTTGAAAGCATAGGCAAGGACTTTCTGAACAAAATTCCAGTTGCACAGGAAATAATTCTGAATCAACAAATAGGATCACATGAAATTTAGATGTTCTGTACAATAAAAGAAGCACCCAACAGAATGAAAAGACAACCAAAGGATGGGGAATGTTTGGTAGCAGTTCTTCAGAAAGAAACCTCGTTTCTAAAATTCAGCTGTAACTAAGAAAACATTGGACCTCTCCAAAATAAAAATCCTAGTCTAAAATACCCAATGTGAAAATAACAAGGTAGAAAGTATTAATTATTGAATCTTTGATGTAATTCAGGTATAAAAAATAAGATACGCAAACAGCTACACTCTCTTAATTCACTGGTAAGAGACATCTGCTATAATAATGTCTGTAAGTATAATATCATGTATGTACATTCTATGATACCAAAACATGAAAACAGTTTGCAATGTATTAATTTACCAAATCCATCTTGTCAAGGTATCTTAAAACTGTTTCATTGATATTTGTACTTCAATAAAATAAAAATTTAAAAAATACCCTATTTGTACTTCAATAAAATAAAAATTAAAAAAAAAATACCCAATGTAATAGATACAAATGAGGAAGTAAAAGTGGCAAATAAGTACACGAAGAAATGCAGCATCTCAGGTCATTACAGACATGCAAATTAAAACAACACTGAGATTCTGTCTTATTCCAGAAAGAATGTCTCACTGTCAGTAGATCAAATAATAACAAATGCTGGAGAGTCTGCAACAGGAACTATTTTCTACTGTTGGTGGGAATATAAACTAGGAAAGCCACTATTGAAATCAGTGTGGAGTTGCCTCAAAAAACTAAAACCAAAATTCCACTTAACCCAGCTATTTCTTCCTAGTTATCTTTCCCAAAAAAGGTTAAAAGACTGACCCAGAACCCCAAGCATGCCCTATTAGTCCCAGAAACCAGTGCCAACCCCAGAAACCCTAGGTATAGTGTGGCACAGGCCTCTAATCCAAGCACTCTGGGAGATTGAGACAGTAAGATTGCTATGAGTTTAAGATCAGCCTAGGGGCTACAAAAGAGAACACAAGGCCAGCCCTAACTACATAGCAAGAACCTACACCCCTATACTCATGTTTATAGCTGGATAATTTCTAATAGCTAAATCTTGGAAGAGGCCCATATCTTTATCAACAGATGAATGAATAAAGAAAATGTTTTTCTACACAATAGAGTATTACTCTACCATTAGGAAAGATAAGCTCAAATCATTTATAGGAAAGTGGATATACCTTAAGGCCATATGTTAATCAGATATACAAGTTTAAATATATAGTTTCTCTTATTTGAGAAACCCAGAGTAACAGTGCAGGGCAAGATAAAAGATAACAGAAGTAGGAGACAGATTATTCTCAAAGGGGAAGGGCATCAAGAGATGGAGAGGGGATGAAATGGATAAGATGAATGAAAGTAAGTGAGATGTATTGTTCTATAAATTGTACCAAAACATATAAAGTCTTTTTTTAATTCCTTCATATAAAGAAATTTGTTAGCCCATTCAATAGTGGAAAGAAAAACTAAAGTAGAAGAAGTAAACAGATTTTAAAATATTGAATCATAAAGAAGTAACTACTATATGAGAGACCAAATTGTTTTGAAGTACACATAAGCCATTTAGTCTTTAAAAGAGAGCTCTTCTGTTTTTAGTTGATTGACTTTGCCAGAGTTGTAGGTTATTCTGTTTCTGTGCTCCTCAGCCCTCAGCAGCACATCGGAACCCCAGAAGCTTTTAATAGCTTTTTCTGAATCGAAATCTCCAGGGGTGGGACTGAGGCATCTGTACTTGGATGGGGAGCCTTATGGTTCTCTTGCACAGACAGGGTGAGCTGCAGACCCTGTGGGCTTGCAGGGAGCATTCCCAGGGACCATGAATGCAACAACAAATGTCTCTGAAAGTGTCATTTCTTTGTTTTTAAGGTTTCTGTGACTTCTACAAAGAAGAGCACTTTTCATACTTACCTCTTTGTAACTGTGCCAAGAAATTTCTTTGCAAATGGCTTTCATCCAAGTATTACATAAAAGATGTTAGTCCTACTGTTAAATTTTAACCCTAATTCTTTCAAGCACCAGGGCATTTCTTCTGATTGTTTTACATATACTGAGATCCAAAGCAGAAGAGAACTGGAAAGGACAAAACAGCACATGCGGGTCACTTGTTAATGCACTTGTATGACTCATTTTCATCCTATGAAGGAAAA
>PVKA01015001.1:0-51057 GCA_004027165.1 Ctenomys sociabilis
CTTTTTTTTTTTTTGGTCTTTTTGAGACAGGGTCTCACTGTGCAGTTCAGGCTGGCCTTAAGCTCACTTTGTAGCTCAGGCTGGTCTCGAACTCACAACAATCCTCCTGCCTCAGCCTCCCAGTGCTGAGATTACAGGCATGCGCCACCACGCCCGGCTTTGCCCCTTTATTTCTGCTTCTAATAAAATCTAACAATATAGACTTCACATTGTGCTCATGCCCTTTCCCAAGCTCTTAGTTCTTATTTCATTGTTTCTGTTGTACAAGGCAACACCGGTCATCCTGTCAGAAGGTGTTAGATGTAAGGCAGGGATTTACTTTGGCTTCTTTTGAGTAAGTTCTCCATTGTTCATCTTGTGCACTTGACTTTCTTGGGAAAATTCCTTAATGTACTGAAAATGGTTTCATTACTTTCTCTGTTTGTCATAGAAATGATCTAGACTGACATTTCACATTGTGTCATATATATTCAGGAAACAAAAATTGGATTTCTAGGGTAAACCTTTCACCAAAAAAAAATTTTTTTTTCTCTTATTGCTATTCTGTTTTTTGCCCAGAGCTGATAATTGAACCCAGGGCTTCATGCATGCTAGGCAGATACTTTTGTCATTGAGCCAAACCCACAGCACTTAGCAAATTCTTTTTTCTTTTTGTGTTTTTCCATGCCCAGTCTCAATTGCCATCTCAGTGCACCCTGGGGGTGGGGCCTGCACTGCAGGCCCAGGGATGGAACCCCTGGCACCTCAGCCTGCTTGCAGGCACTTAGCAAGTTGTTATGCATTCATTTCTTCTGTTGTATTATGGGATTTCTTTGTTTTATTTTTTATTATTGTGCTTTTGGTCTTTGAGAGGGTTTAGTGATGCAGCTTAGGCTGGCCTTCAACTCACTGTGTAGCCCAAGCTGGCCTCAAACTTGTAGTTGTTTTCCTTTCTCCCAAGTGCTGAAATTACAGGCATGAACCCCCAACCTGGGTTGTATTTTGTTTGATTTAAGATCAAACTTCTTTAGGGAAAAAAGCTACTCATTAATAAACATGACTTTTATAAAAAGATGTCATTATAAAGAGAAAATGGAGAACAAGATAGAAGGGGAAAATGCCCGGTTAGATTTTTTGAATACCAAAAATAGGCAATTTGAGTCAATATACAAGCCATGTTATATAACTTAAATTTAAAAGAATTAGATATATGTTTCTAGTGTCTTGTCCTACAGTACTTCCAGTCTTTGATTTTTCCTTTTTATAAGGCTGCATTTGAAAGGTTGGTAAACTTTTAAGTGTACAAAACTAGAAAACATGTGAATGTCAAAAACTTATTTCCTCCTAGCCATGTTGGCCTATTTCTGTAATCTCTTCTACTGGTAGTAGGCTGAGTATCTCCAGTTCAGGCTACCTTGACCAATTTAACAAGAATTTGTCTTTAAAGTAAAAGTGAAAAGGGGCTAGGAATATAATTGAGTGGTGGAGTGCTTGTGTAGCATAGGCAAGGTTCTGGGATCCATCCTCAGAATCACTGTCAAACCTCCCCTCCAAAAAAACACTACTGCTTTTTGTAGTAGTCTTACTAAAAACATTCACTTCTGTCAATCTGCCTTGGCCTCCTGAGTGTTGGGATTATGACCATGTGCTACCATGACTGAAATTATTGGTCTAGATTTGTTAAAATATTTAATGTCCTTAATTCCCAAGAAAAAGGGAGACTGATTAAAAAAAAAGATTTCACATTACATATGATGTATATTTTTTTGCAATCTCTTACTTGTTTGGTACAAAGTCTTACTATGTGGTTTGGACTCATAGTGATCCTCCTGTCTCAGCTCCCTCAGCAGTGTGGGATTACAGGCATGTACCACTATGCCCACTTTTGGTGGCTGACTTGGTGTGCCCAGCCAGTGCAGCATGTGACTGGAGATTAAACCCTGTTTTCTTATGTTTGCCAGGTAGGCACTTAGACTTTCTCCCCAGCCCTGATGTTCATATTTCATAAATTTTGGATTGGAAAGGAAAGTTTTGGGACCACTGAATCTCTGAATATAAACTATAGTTCATTCAAAAGTGATTATTGGATTGTATCACGTAGTTTGACTCAAGGAATGAATTTTTAATTACTAGGCCAGGCGTGGTGGCACATGCCTTGTAATCCCAGCACTTGGGAGGCTGAGGCAGGAGGATTGTTGTGAGTTTGAGACCAGTCTAAGCTATAAAGTGAGCTTAAGGCCAGCCTGAACTGCATAGTGAGACCCTGTCTCAAAAAAAAAAAAATTAATTACTGTATTAGCAAAAAGAAGGATTTTTAGGTAGAGGCATTACTTGGCAAAATTTCTATAAATGAAATAAAAATCAAGGCTAATATTTAGTAATCAGAGTGCTTATAAGTATAGGCCCTCCCACTGAGCTTTCTGAATTTGCATTCTCTTTATAACTTATTAGCTCAGGGGATCATTTCCTCCCCTACAGATAGTACGTTGGTAAGGAATCAGTGAGTAGTGTGCAAAAACCTTAGTACCCAGAGCTCAGTGTTTAGAGTGGGGTCAGTTTTAGTCAGTGTGCCTTGTAGTATTGTCAGCCTCATGGATGACCTGGGGTTAGGTAAAACTGGACAAGTAAAAAGTTACTGTGGAAAGAGATTTGAGCTATGAATTCTTGATTATAGAAATAGCCTTTTATCACTTAACTTGTTAATCAATCTTGAGATTCTTGCCTTTTGTTCCTTCATTTATAAAAAAGGAACTGCTTTTTTATAAATGAAGTCAGCTAGCTGCTTTGCACCTTAAAAGCTATGAATTTTCTTTTTATTTTATTTTTATTTATTTATTTATTTTTTTGTCTTTTTGAGACAGGGTCTCACTATGCAGTTCAGGCTGGCCTTAAGCTCACTTTGTAGCTCAGGCTGGTCTTGAACTCACAACAATCCTCCTGCCTCAGCCTCCCGAGTGCTGGGATTACAGGCCTGCGCCACCACGCCCGGCTTTGAATTTTCTTTTTAAATTGTGTTAGGCCCCAAAACTGAATTATTTAGCCTCTTTCTATTTGACTTAATACCTGAAGTGTTACATATTTATCTCAGTAATTCTTTCTCTGAACTTGGGTTCTTTTTTGTAGGAAGATGAAGATCCTAGCAAAGGTGATCAGGGTCGGTCAATGGACCCTGGTGAAGATAATGTTACCGAGCAGACCAATCACATTATTATTCCCAGCTATGCCTCCTGGTTTGATTATAACTGGTGAGTGGGCTGTTCCCCTCCCCTCCCCTCCCCTTCCCCCTAAGAAAAGCATGAAACTGAATCCACCGCCCTTTAAGTCGGCTTCTGTCACTCTGCCCAAGTCATGTGTCTGATGGACGTGATGTGTGTCTTTGGAATATGTTCTCTAAAACCATTTAAGTATGAAAATTGTGATTTAGGTTTGAAGTTTTTTAAATGTTTAACTTAAATCATTTAGATTTTAGCTCAATGAGACAGGTAAATGCTTGCATATTTAATAAAATCTTGATGTTTATTTTGTGGTTTTACAATGTTAAGTGTGTTAACTGAAAAATCATTCTCTACCCAGTAATTCCCATCCTTCCTTTATCCTTCCCTATCTCCCTCCATCCCTGCCATCCATCTTTTGTTGAGCTTAGGGCCATTGCAGTCCTTTTGCAATCCTACCTTTTTTGAAACAAAGTCTCACTAAGTCACTATGTTGCTTGGTCTGGGCTTGAATTTGTAATCCTGGAGGTTTAGCCTCCCAGAGTCTCCCAGCCTCCTACTTTTTTACCTATTTATTTTTAGATAGTGTCTGTCAGTATAGTCCAGATTAACCTCAAACTCATTTATTTATGCCATGCTGCTTCAAACTTGAGTTCCTCATGCTGCAATCTCCTGAGCACTGGCATTATAGGGATCTATATGCCACCACATGTAGCTGTAACTGTATTTTAAGTAGTAACGTTTTTACCCTTAGAGTTTTCAGATATAAACTTTCATATGTTAAAAAAAAATGCAAGCAAACAGACCTTAAATCTCTGTCATTCACAGCAACCATTGTTACATCCTTGGAGAATGGTTTGAAATAACAAATCTTGGACTCTGTTTACTAAATAACTTCCAAGTGTGTCTCTTTTTCAAGATTATTTAAAAATGCAGTTAGCAAATCTTGCTTCCCCTTCCCTTTTTTTTTTTTTTAATTTTTTATTTTACAGGAGGGCACAGGGTGTTCATGGTCACTAGATTGGACTTGTAGTGATATACCTGTTTACAGCCTCCCAAAAACTAGAATTACATGCGTGCACTACCACACCCAGTCTCAATTGTCTCTCAGTGCACCCTGAGGGAAGGGCCAGCAAGGCAGGCCCAGGGATCAAACCCCAGGGCCCTTTAATCCACTGAGCTATTTGGCTGGCCCCCTTCCCATATCAATATTTGCTTTTTTAATGTAACTTCATGAAGAGTCTATATTTATGGTGATATTGCTATTATTCAAATTCTGGGGTTGTTTTAGATATTTTCACCTGCTCTTAATGACTGCTATGCTGTGCTTTAATGATAAGTGCTATTTTTAACATTATAGTGTCTAGAAGTCTTTTGAATATTATGTATGTATTTTTTATTTTGCTGGGTATCAAACCCAGGACATTAGGCTGGCTAGACATTCTACTGTTGTGCTACCCTTTGTAGAATTCTTTATCAGACAATTTAAAATAATATAATAATAAATGGTTTACTTATGCTGTTGGCTTATTTTAAGTATTTGGTACAGGGTCTCACACAGCTTGGACTTGTAGCGATCCTCCTGTTTCAGCCTCCCCAAGTACTGGGATTTATAGATGTGCACCATCACACTTGTTAGTTAGCTCAGGGAGCCTGGGGCTGGGCCAGCACCGCATGTGGTAACAGGAATTAAGGCCAGGTACTTCACTTGCTTAGACAAGCGCTTAGACCATTGGCTGAGCTATCTTCGAGGTGCTGTTGGCTTATTTTTATCCAGAACCAAGATATAGATCAAATACTGAAAATTTTCTACATGCCTTGAAAACTAAATACTATTGCAAATGGTTTTAATAAATGTAAGTCGGGGTATAGTAGGTATATATCTTCAAAAATAATTCTTAGTTACATTTACATTTAAATGTTTTCTAAAATTCATAAACTTCATTTTTTTTTTCTTTTTGGCAGAACCAAGGATTAAACTCAGGCCTTTGCGCTTGTCAGGGAAGCACTTATTCTACTGAGCCATCTCCCCGGCCCCCATTTTCTAAAATCTAGAAAGTATTTTCTGTTACTTTTTTTTAATTTCTTATCTCTTCTTTTATTACCTTTTCTTTCTTTCTTTTTTTTTTTTTTTTTTCCAAACAATTTAAAGAAATTGTAGAAGGATTTGTGGGTTTTTTTTTTTTTGCTACCTCAGGCTACCTTAAGGGTGGGTCTGGTGCAACTTGTGGAGCTGGGGATCGAACCTTGCTCTCTTGCACCTGCCTGAATTTGCACAAGCAGGCACTTTAAACAACTGAGCTAACCCACAAGCCTCCCCCATCCACCTTTACTTTTAATTACTTGTTTAATTCTCACAATTTTTTTGAACTAAGCTTGGCATGGTGGCACACACATGTTATCCTAGCATGCAGGAGGCTGAGGCAGGAGGGTTGATACTAGGACTATAGTGAGTTCAAGGCCAGCCTAAGCCATAGCTGTCTCCAGAAAAAAATGTGTGTGTGTGTGTGCTCGGGCGCACGTGCGCGCGCGCACACACACACACATTTCTCTTTTTCTTTTTTGCAGTACTGTGGATAGAACTAGTGACCTTCTGCTTGCCAGGCAGTCACATCGCTATCTCCCTGGCCCCTTGTATTTTTGTTTCTCCTCAGATTATATTTATGTTGTTTAAGTTATAAAATCTTATATCTTACTCTAGTTTAATTAAAGAAATACTAAGTGGGGCTGCCTATTATTTCAGTTGGTTAAGTGACTGATGAAACAAAGCAGTCAGGATGCTGTGGTTCGATCCCCAGATCCTGAAGCCTTACCAGATCTGCCCTGAAGGCAGCCTGAGCCAGCCAAAAAAAAATAAAATAAAAAGAAATACTAATTGGGGCCAGGGAGATGGCTCAGTAAAATAAGCGCTTCCCTGGCAAGCGCAACAGCCTGAGTTCAATCCCCAGTTCTGCCAAAAGGAAAAAGAAACACTAATTAATGTATGACATATACCTAACAGTAATTTCCTTTGTAAAAAATTTTTCCTTTAAGTGGCTTTTGCTGTGTATCTTCACATTCAAGGAGTGGTAGTTTATTACATTAAGTTTGACAGACTTTAAGAATACACTATTACCTCAAGGTGACTTGTGTGAAAAACTAGTTTTCTCTAACTTAAAATTAGGAAAAGGAAAAAGGGGGACAGTATGTAGGATTTCATAAACACTTTGATTCATGTGATTACCTTTGTTGTTGTTGGTACTGAGGATTGAACTGAGGACCTTGCGCTTGCCAGGCAGGTGCTTGTGCTTCTAAGCTATGTCCCCATCCTTGTGTAGATTACTTTTGCATGTCATAGCGTGTGTTACGAGATTGGTAGCAGAGATATTAGCTGTATGCATGGAACTGCTTTATGGATGAGATTAGTGCCACCTCGCATAAGTGATTTGAATGTCAGAGTTGATAATTAGAAGTACTTAACGTGCATGATCTTCTACATCCTATTTCTTCCACTATTTGTATTGGAATGTGCCTCATTCTCAGCACCTGACGAATTATCTGTGAGCACATCAAAGCTTTTGAAAATGTACTCAATAATTTAAATTCCTATGTGTTTTACTGTTGGTGAGTAAAGAAAAGGTTTTTGGTGGACTCTTCCACACTTATAATAATGAAAACAATCAGAGTTGCATTAGAACTACAGTATGTTGTTAGTTCCTAACAACTAATTATATGCTTAAAGTAATTTTATGTACTTGTACATAGTATTAATTTGTCATAGAAAGTATCTTTCTACTGTTCTCATATTTCAGAGTATGTATAGTTTGGCACTACACATCTGGATTTGAATGTTAGGAAGTTATAGAAAGAGTAGATAGAAGCTACCTATGCAGCCAGTCCTTGGTGTCTATAAGGGATTATTTCTGGGATATACCACTTGGCATCCCATCACTTGAATATATAATCAATTCATATGTCCAGTTTTGTATTGTGTCTATAGAGTAAAAAGAAAACCTACAAACTGGGGGGAAAATTCGGCCAATTGTCCCTTAGACCTAGAACATACAAAGAATTTTTAAAAATCAGACCCCCAGGGGCCAGGATATAGTCCAGCGACGTAAGTGCCTGCTTGGCAAGCCCAAGGTTCTGAGGGATCCCAGATACCCAAAAAACAAAAATCAGACCCTCTCTCCCCAAATTCAGATACCCAATCCCAAAATTGCTCTTTTTACTAATACTCAACATGTTGCATATTCTGCATGTGTTTTCAGAAACTCAGTTTGTACCAGGAAGCTTCTGTTAGTTACCAAATCACTACATAGCTGGATATGTGGGCATGTGCCTGTAATCCTAGCTCTCAGGTGGCTGAAATAGAATTGGAGCAAACTTGAGGTCAATCTGGATTATACTACAAGCAAGGCCCTGTCTTTAAAAAAAAAAAAAAGCAACCACAATTTAAAAAAAAATACCATATTGGGCTGAGGAGATAGCTCAGTGGCTTAAGTGCCTGCCTGGGATGCACAAGGTCCTAAATTCAGTCCCCAGTATCACAAAAACAAAATATGTCGTGGGTAACACATTTGATTGTCTTTAGGCCTGGTCATTTTACATAGTCTCTACATTACTTTTGACTTCTAACATTTTATGAAGTTACCAGTTTTATAT
The DNA here is from genome assembly GCA_004027165.1 of Ctenomys sociabilis. Lineage (NCBI taxonomy): Eukaryota > Metazoa > Chordata > Mammalia > Rodentia > Ctenomyidae > Ctenomys > Ctenomys sociabilis. Next base: position 7,836 of record PVKA01015001.1, read on the forward strand.
GATACTAAAATTAGTCCTGTGCAGTTGGTGATTATTTAACAGTGTTTCTGAGGTCCAGACAAAGACAAGTTGAAGGTAAACCGCATCTTGGGGGGGGGGGGTCCTTTCAGCACTTTGTTACTGTCTTATTTACTCAGTTACTCTTCTTTCTTTGCTGGGACAAATACCCAACACCCAAAATGAAGGAAGGAAAGGTTTATTTAGCTCACAGTTACTGGAAGTTTCAGTCCATATTCAGCTTACTCCAAGGGATAGAGGCACAAGGCAGAGAGCAGCAGTTCATGGCAGTAGAACAGCAACAGCAAAGAGCAATGACTACAGAAAGTCTCTCTGTTTTTTATATTACATTCAGGCTCTCCATCCCAGTGCGGGATGTAATACTCACACCCATAATCCCAGCAGTACTAAGAGCCATAATCCTGGCCTTGGATCACACAATCCCAGTGGATCATGAGTTAATCATAAACTAGAAGTCCCTACCCCATGACTACATGAGGCTTTGGGGGGACAACTAGACACAAACCATAACAGTTTAGGTGCTCACTCTGGACCTTGCACTTGCCAGGTAAGTGCTTATGTTGCTGAGCCATCTCCCTGACCCACCAATTGATTCCTGATGATTTCCTCTGTTTTGTGCCTTTTACTCTAATCATGATTTTATGACAAGAAAATAATAAAATATGTAGGTTTCATTATATTGATAATTGTTTGGAGTATGGCTATAGGAGTAGAGAAACTATTCTCATAAGTATTGGGGGTAAAAAAGGAAAAGATTTTTAACTTTATTCTTTTAATGCAAAAGAGGAACTTATACTAATTTTGACAAGTCATGCAGAGTTGCATTTATTAGTTTTGCTTTGACAGTTGAACAGATGTATCCCAAATTGTAAGATTTTAGATCTTAGCTGGCTGTAATCCCAGCTACTCAGGAGGCTTGAGGCAGGAGGACCAAAGCCAGCCTGGACCACTTTCAAAGACCTTGCTTCAGAATAAAAATGGATGGTCACTGAAACACATACCTGTAGTCCTGGCTACTTGGGAGGCTGAAGCTGGAGGATCACAAATTTGAAAATTTGAGACCAGTCTGGGTAACTCTGAAAAACTGTCTGAAAATAAAAGGCTCAGGCATGTAGCTCAGTGGTAGAATGGTGGCATACTGTGTTTGGGCTCTGTTCTCAGTACTATTAAAAGAGAAGGGGGTAAAAAAGCCAGGTATAATGGTACACTTCGGCAATCTCAGAACTTGGGAGCCCAATACAGGAGAATCACTTGAGTTCCAGGCCATCGTGGGCTACGTATTGGAACCCTGTCTCAAAAAAGCCAAGATGAGGCTGGTGATATAGCTCAGCAGCACAGTACCTGTCTGGCAACTACAAGTTCCTGAATTTTGATTTACCAATAAAAAAGCGAAGGTGGCAAAGGTAGAGGGATTCAGACTTTATTGTTTTCAAAGAAGACTCAATTTTTTTTCTTTCTTCTAGTATTCATGTGATTGAAAGGCGTGCACTTCCTGAGTTTTTCAATGGAAAAAACAAATCCAAGACTCCAGAAATGTAAGTCTCATGCTTTAAATAACTTTTTTTATGTGCTCCTGACAGATACTTGAAAGCACTCTTCTGAGTTTTCTGTTGCTCGGTGTCTCAAGTTACTTTTCTGTCATTGCTGGGACAAAAGATCCAGTACCCAAAATTAAAGAAGGAAAGGTTTATTTAGTTCACAGTTATTGGAAGTTTCAGTTCATACTTGGCTGGGTGCAATGCAGAGTGGCACATGGCAGAGGGCAGTAGTTCATGGTGTGGAAAACACCAAAACAGCAAGAGCAAAAGGGAGGAGTTGCAGCAATGGCTAAAGAGAGCGTGTCTGTCTCTTATGTGTATTCAGGCTATCTGCCCCAGAGTGGGCGTAACACTCACATTCATAATCCCAGCACTGGATCATGAGTTAATCACAAAGTTTAGAAAATCCACCCCATGACTACAAGAGGCTTTGGGGGGATAGCTAGACACAAACTAACACTGAGTTTTGAAAATTTGCGAATATTTCAGTCCATTGAGAACACTGTTCATTATTCATTTGCACAACTTTTTTATTTTTATTTTTAATTTAATTTTGTTGTACCCGGGATCAAATGTAGGACCTTGTGTTTGCCAGGCATGCACTTAGGCCACTGAGCTATCTCCCCAGCTCTTTATTCACTGATTGATTCATTCATTCATTGATTCATTCATTTTTGAGACAGCGTCTTACTATGTAGTTCAGGCCAACTTTCAACTTACTCTGTATTTTTTTCTTCCTAAACCTTTAGGTATATTTGTATCCCTGTGCTTACAGTTAAGACAAAATTAAGGGCTGGCCAGATAGTTCAGCAAACTAAAGCGCTCTGCTTAGGCAGAGTGCCCTGGCATGGTATGCCTGCCCTGCCCCCATTGCTGAAGCAGCATTTGACACTGGGCGTGGTGCCACACACCTGTAATCCTAATGTTTGGGAGGCTGAAAAAAAGAATCATTATGAGTCTGATCTGTGTAGTGAGACCCTAAATACATAAAATTAAAAAAAAAAAAACGACAAAATTAAGTAAAAGGGCATTTCTCCCATTAACTCCTCATGTGTGTTCATATAAGTGCATATGTGTACTTTGCACATTGGTTCAGGAGGAAATTCTTTCTTGGCTTTTATCTCTTTGATGCATGATTACCAGTAAAAGCATGCTAGTTGTGGTGACACAGCTACATCTGAACAAAGCTTAATTACATAAGGATGGTTATACTTTTGCATTAAAAATAGACAAAATTAGTGGAAGGAGGATTTCTGCTACCAGACATTTTCATCTTCATTCATTAGCCTATACTTCAGGAAGTGTATATCACCACATGTCAGTCTGTAAATACCATTTGATGTGTTTTCATTGTGGCACCAAGTGAGCGTGTAGTTTCTCCATTCGACTGGATGTCTTATGCTTAAGTTGTTAAGAAGGGACTGACTTGTAATTTTCCATATGAAATACATAACAGATTTTTTTGTGTGTGTGTATTTAATACAGGATCTCCAGGGTCTCACTACAAAGATTGGACTTGTAATGATCCTTCCTGTTTTTCAGCCTCCCAAGTGCTGAGATTATAGGAATGCGCCACCATGCCCAGTCTCAATTGCCAGCCCAGTGTTCCCCAGGGGTGGGGCTGGCACAGAAGGCCAGGGATCAAACCCCTCTGTCTGCCAAAGCAGGCAATTTAATCCACTGAGCTATCTGGCCAACTCCACATATAGATAATTTAATAAATATTTTCTGCTGTTGATTTATCCATGGTTGTTTCAAGTTCTACTTTCTACTGTCAGAAATCATTGGTGTTTATTTTTAGAGCTACCTAAAACCAGAATTATAGCTTTGGCATAAGAAACATTGATATTTTTTCTACCTACTTAAATGTGATATGTTCTTCCAGCTAATCTGTTGTCAACATTTTTAAATATTTTAGGTTTTGTAGTCTTTTCTTTCAAAGGTGTCTGTTTACATTGCATTCCTTTGCACTTAGTTAATTAATCTTCCAGTCATTGTGTATCCACCTGGCTTTCTCAGGAGCCTTTCTCAGCAGAGTGCTTTCTGCTCTTTGGAACTTACCTTGGGCTGCCAGGTGTTTTTACTCCTGTTCCAAGAACTCATGCTAGATCTCCAGTAATAGGGTTTCAATGTTTTGTGGTAGGAATGCTTAGCTTAGTTGTGAGAATCTGCTCTGACAGGCTCTCATTTTTTCTTCCTTTTTTAAAAATATTTTTTAGTTTTTTGGTGGAACTGGGGATTGAACTCATGCTCTTGTACTTGGCAAGACAAGCGCTTATTCTACTGAGCTATTTCCCCAACCCTATTTCTTCCTTTTTTGATAATGTCCTTGTCTTCCCTCTGACTTTGGCCTCCTAGATTCAGCTTGTTGTCTTACTAGGCCTCTTTCAAAGAACTGTCACAGAAAGGTTTCTGTAGACAGAGCCCAGTGCACATGTGGCCCCAAGGAGACTATCGAGCAAGGGAGGGAGACTGAAAGCACAGCTTATGGAACTTTCCCCATGTTTGGCTCTGCTTCTGCATTATGGCTCAGACTCCCAAGGTAGCTGGCTAGCTCTGCTTCACTTTTCTCATCTGTCACCAGGGTCATAGTCCTGCCTTATGCACAGATTTGGAGGATAAGTTGAATCTCTGTGTGCACAGTACTTAAAACAGTGCTTGGCTCTCAGGAAAGGGGAGGCACATAGTGAGGGCTTGTAGTAAGCTGTGGATGCTGCAGCAAATGCACATGTGCCATTCACCTCTGTGACCAGGTTCTTGTCACTTTCTGTTAGCATCATGTTACTTTAATATTATATATTAATAAGTTATTTTCTACATTAACTTACAATTACTCAACACAAAATTGTAACCAAGAGCATAAGGCATGTCTTTAAAAATTAGGATTTTTATTTATATTTATTTATTTTTTTGGCAGAGCTGGGGATTGAACTCAGGCCCTTGTGCTTGCCAGTCAAGCACTTATTCCACTGAGCTATCTCCCCAGCCCCCTTAAAAATTAGGATTTTTAAAGATAAAAGCTCGCCGGGTGTAGAGGTGTCACGTGATCCCAGTGTTTGGGAGGCTGAGGGAGGAAGATTGTTACGAGTTTGAGGCCAGCCTGGGCTACATTGTGAGTTCAAGACTAGCCTAAACTGAATAGTGAGTCTGTGCCTCATAAACAAAAAGTAAAATCATAAGTAGATTTGCCATAAAACACCCCTCCACCCAAGATGGACAGAATGGACCAAAAAAAGCTTCTGTTAGAAAACATGATTTCTGCCTAAAAGAAATATGCAGATTTGAGGCTCAGGAGCAGTCTGTTGTCTTACTGTCTCCCTACCCCCCCAATACACCTGAAAGGGGGCGAGGATTTGAGATGGGGCCTACCTTGTCTCCTTTGGAGTTTGTTTAAGCCATATCCTTTCATCAAAAGTGCTTCCCTCTTTACCTTAGCCAAAATGTTACTGTATTTGGTTGTGCTGTGTTCTGAACTTTTCTTGTGTATAGTTGTTGAAGCTCTGAATTATGATTCTGTGCTATTGTTTCTGTAAGGATGCATGTCTCCCTTACAAATTTTCTTTTGCTTTTGAGATACCTGGCGTATCGAAACTTTATGATTGACACATATCGTCTGAATCCACAAGAATATTTGACTAGCACTGCCTGTCGGAGAAACTTGACCGGAGATGTGTGTGCTGTGATGAGGTAGTGTCTCACCTGCCCTCAGACCGTTTACTGCTCATGGCTTCCTCATGTATTACTATGTAATGTTGGACTCATTCAACTGGATGTTTTCTTGCTTAGTAAAACATCTAAGTCTCACTGTGTTTTATGGTTCAGCGTTTTTTGTTTTGTTTCATTTTTTTGGTACCAGGAAACAAACTCAGGTCCCTGTACTTGTTGAGCAATGCTACTGAGCCCTGTCTCTGGCTGGTTCAGTATTTTTAATACTTTAGTTTTCTAAATTTTACAATTTGCACATTTTACTTTATAGTAAAATTGTAAAAGAACCAAAAATGGGAAGTAAATACACTCTATCCTATCTAGAAGAACATTTTTTTCTCTAATTTTTGCAATTAAGATACTAGACATTTTACTAGGTTTTGGAGTTCTAAATGGTTGGTTAAAATTATCCTCATCCAGGGGCCAGCAAGATAGCTCAGTAGAATAAGCGCTTGCCTGGCAAGCATGGGGTCCTGAGTTCAATCCCCAATTCCACCCAAAAAGAAAAAAAAAAATCCTCATCCAAAAAACCAAATTTGTCAGGTATTCGAGTGGTTTGCAACCTGCAGATAATAGATATACTTGTATTTTTTTTTTTTTAAATAATGTGAACAATTATAGAGAAGAAATTGAGTCTCGAGTTGTAATTTTCAAAGGTCTGTTTTTTAGGGTTCACGCCTTTCTAGAACAGTGGGGACTCGTTAATTACCAAGTTGATCCGGAAAGTCGGCCCATGGCAATGGGACCCCCTCCAACTCCTCATTTCAATGTATTAGCTGATACCCCCTCGGGGCTTGTGCCTCTGCATCTTCGATCTCCTCAGGTACTTAATGCTGACTTCCAATCTGATGGTAACAATCACTCTAAAGCCTTCTTTTGGAGAAGTTATCACTTTTACACTGTAGTGGTGTTTGTGTCTGCGTGTCTGTATGTCGTTTTGAGTCCAGACTGGAGGTATAGTTCTGTGGTAGAGAAAAGTTTATCTTGCATACATGAGACCCTGGATTAGATGCCCTGCACCATAAAATAAATGAGTGAGTGAATGAGTGAATCCTTAAAAATACACAATTAAAAAAAAAATCTAGTGTTTAAGGTTAGTTCTTCCATCAATTTTAAGATTCTATACCATATCCTGTCAAATTGTAAATTTGCATTCATAGTTTTAACATCTTTATTCTTCTCCCATAAAGACCAGTGATTGAGAAGAAACACAAAATCATCTGCTTGATTCATATGTCATAGAAATATGAATTTAAAAATCTTCATGATTTGACCAAATATTTGGAAATATATATCCAGACCCATGCTGTTTGTTTGTGACAGGATCTTGGTGTATATTCCACTTAGGCTTTGAACTTGTGATGTTGCTTCAGCCTCCCAAGTGCTGGAATTACAGCTGTGCAACACTACTCCCAGCTTCACATGTTAAAAATATAATTGTGCCAGATAAATTATAAGTAACATGAAATTGGGATAACATGAACCTGTGCTATTAATTTTCCTTCATTGTGTATTAGATCATAGTGAAGAAAATTTGTTGTGTTTAATTTAAAAAGGCTTGAAAGTTATTTCTTGTAGTCTGAATGTTTCTGAGTATTGTGCACTAGTATATTTAGTGGTGGTAGTAGTATTACTGTTTTTTTTTTTTTTTTAAGGTTAGAAAATATAGTAGGACTAATTATTGAAGCAGAACTAGTTTAAGTATCAGTATTATATAATTTTTCAAAAACACTTATTCACATAGCTTTGAGCAGATTGATGGAGTCATTCTTCTATATCTGATTCATACATAGATCCCTGCTGCCCAACAGATGTTAAATTTTCCTGAAAAGAACAAGGAAAAGCCAATTGATTTGCAGAATTTTGGTCTTCGCACTGACATTTACTCAAAGAAAACATTAGCAAAGGTAAGAATTTTTCCCAAAGCACTTGGATTAATATGTACATGTTTTGTCTTTTTTTTATGGAGGATCTCTGTGAAGTTCAGACTGGCCTTAAATTCAGTATATAGCCCAAATCGGGCTAGCCTTAAAACCACTCAAACTCATATGATCATCCTTCCCAGCCTCCCTACTACTGGGATTACAGGCATGCACTACTGTGCCAGGCATTTTAGTTTTACTTCCAAAATGAATGATTTTTTTGTTTTTCAAAATGAATAATTTTCCGCAAGAAATAGAATTCATTCTCTGTGGTGGGAAGAAGTGAGCTTGCCAAAGTGATAGCATTTTGTTTTTTGGTTTAGGGGTTTCTCTTGAGCCAGGGTCTTGCTATGTAGCTTGGTTTTTTTGATGTTTGCTTGCTTGTTGAGAGAGGCTGGCCTTGAACTCACAGTGATTCTCCTGCCTCAATCTCCCAAGGGCTAGGTTTATAGGTGTGCACCACAACACCCCCCTTATCTGATAGCGATCTACAACAGCCTGGGCTACCTAGTGGTTTTAAGGCTAGCCTGAACTATATAACCTGATTCTGTGAAAAAGAAAAAAAATAAGAGGGAGGGTGAGGAAAACGAAGAGAGGATGGAAAAAGTGATGAAAATGTATCGTGTACCAACTTTACACAAGGAGAATGAGCATATACTGTGCAAATACACTATTAAAAATATTTTGGGGCCAGGGAAATAGCTCCATGGAATAAGCCCTTCCTTGGCAAGCCCAAGGGCCTGAGTTCAATCCCTGGTTCCGCAAAAAAAAAAAAAAAAAAAAAAAGCAGAAAAATATTTTGGAATTGGAATTAAGAACCTGTCAGAGTCTTACATGTGTAGAACATCTTATGTTACCATGGGGGGGGGTCTGTTTTCAAAATATACTAAATATTTGTATTATGTTTATAATACTGTATCTGTTTATGGTATGAATTAAAATACTGTTCCTTAGTAGTTTTAAAAGGCATTTATGAGTAATAGAAATAGCAAAGCTAAATAAAACCAGAAGTAATTGGTTGACAATAAGAAATCTTTAAATGCCCAGTAATGTGTTTTCTTTATTGGGGACTTGTGTGGCTCTATGGTTTACATAAAACAGGCAACTGACCTTAAGTAATAACCCTGCTATGTTCCATTAGTATTCATCCTTGATGGACAAATAATTTCTCACTTTGTTTCTTAGAGTAAAGGTGCTAGCGCTGGAAGAGAGTGGACAGAACAGGAGACCCTTCTCCTTCTGGAGGTAAGCAGATAACAGTGGAGCCTTTATCCATATAGATGTGTTTTAAGATTCTTGGACTAGCACTTTGAATATATGTATCTTTGGTATTCAGTTTAGGAAATATGAGTTGAGATGGAGGTTGAAATGTTTCTGTACTTGTAGATGGCCCCCTGCTTTTATAGCATATCACAGTTGCACTTTTGTGTATCACCCATTTCACAAAACTAAATATTAGGGCTGGGGAGATAGTTCAGTAGAATAAGCACTTGCCTGACAAGCACAAGATCCTGAGTTCAATCCCAGTACCGCCAATAAATACATACATACATACATACATATATACATACCTAAATATTAAAAATAGAGATTTTGATGTTTCAGTGTTGTTAATTTTTGGAGACGGAGTTTTGCCATGTAATTCAAGTGGCCTTGAGCTCACTTTGCAGCCAAATGTGGAACTCACATCAGTTCTCTTGTCTCAGCCCTCCAAGTGCTGAGGTTACAGGCATATGCTACTATGCCCAGCTCACTTTGGTTTATTAAAATGACTTTCATAATTTAACAGGAAGTGTTTAAGTGATGTGGTTTCCTTTGTTGTTGCAAATGAGTTTGGTCTTGGCTGTCATTGTCTTGATTTGCAATAAATGCTACTACTGCTTGTATACCCCAAGAACGGTGCCAATGTAATGACAAAAGCAGTGACACATTCACAGAGTCTGGTGTGTCTAATGGCTCCTGACCGCATCTGAGATAACAGTGGGACTGGTCCTGTCTTGATTTCTTTCTTTTCACTTTTTTGTCTGTACTGTACTGTACTATTATGTTACGTTAATCTTGGTTTCAGTATAGTGCTTTGCTTGGATTCCTCAGATTGTTCCAGTTTATGAATTCCATTAAGAGCTTTAACGTCAAAGTATTATATTTTCTTTTTTTGTGCTTCCTTTCAATTTTTGTTTATTACTTTGCTCATGTACAATCTTATGTTTTGTCTCCCACCCCATATGCTGAAAATTAAAGTTTTTGTTAGAAAGTTTTTGCTGTATATTATTAAAATGTATTTTAGGACAGGGACTATAAGGTCTTACTACACAGATCAGACTCATGGTGACCCTCCTATTTTTAGCCTCCCAAGCACTGGGATTACAGGCCACCATTGGGTGCCACTATGCCCAATCTCAGTTGCCATCTCAGTGCGCCCCGGGACTGGGGCCAGCACGACATGGTTGGCATTGAACCCAGTCCTTGCCCTTGTCTAAGCAGTTACTTTAGTCTGCTGAGCTATTTGGCCAGCCCTTTGCTGCTTTATTTCCATCTTTGTGTTGAGTACTGGTATTTTGTAGAGAGCTTCTTTCCTGTCACTTGTTTATTTTAGTACTCTTTAGCCTCATATAGGCATGTATGTTAATTTAAAAGAATAATGTTAAAAAAAAAAAAAAGTTCTTAGGGGCCAGAGAGACAGCTCAGTAGAACAAGTGCTTGCCTCCTAAGGGCAGGGTCCTGAGTTCAATCCCTGTTACTGCAAAAAAAAAAAAAAAAGAATAATGTTGCCAGAACTTGTGTAGGAATGTATAAGTACTGGCAACATTATAGTAGTACTGGCAACATTATAGTATTACCACTTTTTTTTATTTATATTTATTAATTTGTCTTTTTGAGACAGGGTCTCACTATGCAGTTTAGGCTGGCCTTAAGCTCACTTTGTAGCACAGGCTGGTCTCGAACTCACAACAATCCTCCTGCCTCAGCCTCCCAAGTGCTGGGATTATAGGCATGCGCCACCATGCCCAGCTGTATTACCACTTTTTTGAAAATTTACTGCTGTGAATCTATTTTTTTTTTAAAGTCTAAATGTGACTTTGTTTTTATTTTATCTGGTTTACTTAAATTTTATTTATTATTGTTTGTTGCTGTTTTGGAATATTTGGGCTCTGGAGAAATTTAATTATATAACAACATTAAGTAATGATTCTTTGTCTTGCTGGATATTGATGCTGAAAGTTTTCTTCTCTTACACATTCAAGATTAGTGTATAATAGATACAGAATGAGGAGAGGGTGATGGAGTGCTGTTTAAACCCTGAACATATCTGGGAACATAGCTGGAAAAGAACATGTTTTCTCTCCTGCAACTGGAACCTGTGCTGTAGTTGATTATTGTCTTAGATAAGCAATGGAGTCAACACACATCATCTGCCATTACACAGAGAAAGATAAAACCTTCTGAACAACCTTGTTCACCACCAGTGCCTCCCAATTACACGCTTTGTTTAGAGTAATTAATAGCTTTGGAGCATAGAATCCAGGGAAATCTTTCCAATTGATTCATTTCCAAAAGCAAATTAAAATTTTCAGTAGTTAATCTGGTAGACTCATTGGGGTTTGTTTCTAAAATAACATCTTGTTTTATTAGACAAAAAAAGAGCACATAGGGAACATTCCAGGTTTTTGTGATTGTCCTTTAAGCCATCTACTTTTATTTTTAAAATCTTAATTTGATAAAGATGTTTTATCAAAGCACAGTTCATGAGTAAATACTAACTAAACATCTTTGGTCATTATTTCAGTGTAACTATTGGAGGATAGCTGGGCAAAGTGACACTTGCCTATAATCCAGCCTGCTGGGTGACTGAGGCAAGTTAGGCAGTTTAGTGAAACAGTTTTTCAAAATAAAAATGGACTGGAGAAGGCCCTAGAATTCAACCTGTATTATCACTTTTTTTTATTTATATTTATTTATTTGTCTTTTTGAGACAGAGTCTTATTATGCAGTTCAGGCTGGCCTTAAACTCACTTTGTAGCTCAGGCTGGTCTCGAACTCACAACAATTCTCCTTCCTCAGCCTCCCAAGTGCTGGGATTACAGGCATGCGCCACCACGCCTGGCTACATTACCACTTTTTAAAAATTTTACTGCTGTGAATCCATTTAACTATCAGAAAAGCCACATTCTTCTCCTAGTTAAGTGTAGTATTAAGGTGGCTAGGATATAATCCTACTATTGAGGAATTAATACTCATTGAAGTGATACAGATAAAACACAAAACTGCAATGTAGCGTCCCTAATTTTATGATCTGAAGGGTCCCCAGAGCAGAGGACACATAAAAGGATTTTCTGTTCAAGTGAGCTCCATGGCTATGTTGGGCAACTCCCTGGGAATAGTGTGATTATCCATTTTCTAGTACCTACAGTTTCTGGTGTTGGATACACTGTATGTGGGATGCTCCCTAGCAGAAGTGTTTTTGTTATCTGGGCATTCCTGAACCTTGGAGGAACTGGGGTGGGGGTGGGGGGGAGAAGAAACCTCAAAAAAAAAAAAAAGGCAGAGATGTGATTGTGTTTGGTCTTAGTTCCATAAAATAAGAAATGAGTAGTGGAACTACTTTAGGTGGGAAAGAAGCAGTGTTTTGTGTGAAATATACTTCCTTCTATCAGCAGGGAAGTGGATGTATTAAAATAGAAGGATTTTTATTTTTCCTCCTTTTTTGGAGCCCTCAGGATACCTTTAGGGTAGGTCTGGTTTGGCTTAAGGATCTGGGGATCAAACACAGCATCCTGTTTGCTTTGTTTAATCAGTCACTTAAACAACAGAGCTAATGGGCAGGCCCCATATTCAAGTAAAGAGGACAGATAATGTCTTAAGAAGCCAAGCATGTAATGATGAAGGCGTGATCCTGGGCAAAAAGGTTGCTTCTTACATTTGTCAGTGTCCAGGCTGTGCCATTTATGATTTCTCACCTCTGTACTTTTTTCTGCGTGGTAATTCTTGCTTGGATTCCAAAGGGTTTCTTAACTCCAGAGTCACTCTAGGAAGGAAGGTGGTGAGGGGAACCCTCTGAACTTAGTTTTGCTAGGAAATAAATAAATAAATAAATATTCATTCATTCATTCATTCATTCATTTTTTTTTTTTTTTTGCGGTACCAGGGATCAAACTCCAGACCTTGTGCTTGCCAGGCAGGTGCTTATGCCACTGAGCTATATCCCCAGACCCAAGAAAAAATTTTAAATAACGAGTTTGTTAGAAAAAAATTAACTTGGAGACTGCCCTACCTATAATGAGGAACTTAAGGCAGCCCCTATTGGTATTGGCTTATTTCTGGTTCCAAGGACCCTGATGAGGTAGATGCATTTTTCTTTCTAGGTCATTCTCTAAGTAGTTTGTCTTAAAACTACCTGAATTATCCTCATTTTTCAAGGTTAATTAATTAGTAAGACCAGTTGCAGGCTTAGTTTTAGAATCCTCTAGTATCCCATCAAGAATGGAAGGGGGAGGGAAAAAAAAAAGGTTACATTTGCTAAAGCAAATAAATAAACACACAAAAACGATTACCACAGAGAGCACATCTTACAGGAAATTGGTTCTAGTGTTACGTTTGTATGTTGCAGCACTGTTGAAAAGTGGACCCCTTTACTAGGACTTAACTTGCCATGACTTAGCAAGCAGCATAAGGACTTGGATTCAACTCCCAACACTGACAAAAAGTTGAGGAAAAAAACAACAACGGTTCTAGAGAGAATGGTTTGGGAGTAGTAGCTTTAATAAGCCAGTAAAAATCTTTTTCCCTCAAGTTAATTTCTTTTTTTCAGTTAAGTTTTTGACTTTTTTTTTTTTTAAGCAGTGCTAGAGATTACATTTGGGGCCTAGTGCTCTACCACTGAGGTATATATCCCAAGAATTCCTTGACTATAATATCACATATTTTGGTTTCCTTCCTACTTGGAGATTCATCTTAACTATTTTATTAAGAACTTCAGAATTTACTCTGAAAAATTATAATTTTTAAAACTAGAATCAGGGTACAGTGGTGCATAATTCCAGCATTCTGGGAGGCTGAGGCAGAAAGGTTGCAAATTCTAGTCCAATCTTGGCAACGTAGTGATTTAAGAAGATCCTGTCTCAAAATTTAAAGATACTAAAAGGATGGGGGTGGTACCCAACAGTGCTAAAGGGCTCTTTAGTTCCTCCTGGAAAGAATCCTGGATGGTCATATACCTTCTTAATTTTTTTCTTTTTGAGACAGGGTCTTACTGTGCAGTTCAAGCTAGCCTTACGCTTGTAGCCAGGCTGGTATCAACTTGTAAAGATCATCCCATCCCAGCCTCCTGAGTGCTGGGACTACAGGTGTGTGTCACCACATCAAGCTTTTTCTAAATTTTATAAATTGATCATCAGTTTCTACTCCCAAACTTTCTTGCTTAGAATGTTTGATACCTTTTGCTATAAATCTGTATTTCAACTTTACAACAAATGGATGTTTTAATATTTAACATGTAATGAATTAAACATATATAGCTCTTCATTTATTTAGGTCTCTGACATCTGTCACCGTTTTCCCCCTGGGATATTGATCTAACACATTCTGTAATGTATTTCTTCCTGTTTCACTTCTAAGCTTTTTTTTTTCTGATTTAAAATTGTTCATTGCTGTTATATATAGAAACAGCTTTTTAATTGCTCATCTATCATATGACCAAGTATTTTAGCTTTTTTTTTTTGTAGCTTTTTTAGAATTTCTACATGAGCAATAGTAAAAGACAGTTTCACTTCTTCCTTTATGCTGTGTATATCTATTTACTTTTTGATTGAGAGCTGTTTGTTTGAGCCAGAGTCTCATTATTTAGCCCAAGCTGATATTGAACATGTGCTCTTCCTCCCTCAGCCTTCCTTGTCCTGAAATTGCAGGCATGAGCCACCGCATATGGCTTTGACTTGATATAAAGAAAATTATGTTAACTTTTTTTAATGTTCACTGTGACTATTAGCTTTTTCACTTTAGAGACACAGTATCTGAAACCCACTCCAGAGGAGAAGAGGTGTACCACAGTTTATGGAGAGTCAGTCCTTGGGGGTCCTTGGAGGCAGAAACTTTGTGGCAAGAGGACTTAAGGGAGCAGATCTACTTTGATCCTGGCAGGTGGGAAGTAGAACAAGTGAAAGAGAACAGGGGCCATGGAAAGTATGAAGGTTATACCTCCATGACTGCCATGATGCACACATGCAAAGGACTTGTTTTATCAATCCCAGGATGCCTTAGTACTGAAGAAATTGACAGCAGACAGTGCTTGTAGTAACCATTAAAATAACCATGTAAAGCATAGTCATATGCTTCTAATTTCATTATACATCATTTTCTTCCTACCAGGTATGAAACGTCCTTTTTTGTTTTCTATTTTAGGCCCTTGAGATGTACAAGGACGATTGGAACAAAGTGTCTGAACATGTTGGAAGTCGCACTCAAGATGAGTGCATCCTCCACTTTTTGAGACTTCCCATTGAGGACCCGTACCTGGAGAATTCAGATGCTTCCCTTGGGCCACTGGCCTACCAGCCTGTCCCTTTCAGTCAGTCGGGAAACCCAGTCATGAGCACGGTGGCGTTTTTAGCATCAGTGGTGGACCCTCGTGTAGCATCTGCAGCAGCGAAAGCAGCTTTGGGTATGGACTCCCCTGAGCCAAGAGCAGAGAAGCTTTTTTCTTTTTTCTGCGGTACCAGGGATTGAACTCAGGATCTTATGCTTGCCAGACAGAGAACCTTTATTAGTCTCATGCTTAAGTATTTTCAGCTGTTGCTTTCCCATGTAAATAACCAAAAATTTAGACATTATTCCTTAAAAATTACATGTTCTTTATCAAACATGTGATAGTTTTAAATTTAGTAGCTTGTAAATGAAGGAGGTATTTTAAGAATTGAAGAAGCTGTTACGCGTGGTGGCATAGGCCCATATAAACCCAGCAAGAGGAGCACAGCGAGTCAGAAGTTCCCCCACCCCCCAAAAAATGACAAGAGTTGTACTTGTATGAATAGGGCGTGGCTATAATCACAGCATTCTGAGAAACTTGAGTCAGGTAGACCACAAGTTCCAGACCAGTCTGGATAACACAGCAAGAACTTGTCTCAAAATAAAAAAAATTGGGCCTGTGAGATAGCTCAGTGGACTAAGCGCCTCTTTAGGCAAGCTCAGGTATTGGGGTTCAATCCCCAGTGCCACAAGCTGTGCCAGCCTCACCCCTGGACATGCAGAACTGGCAACTGAGACTGGGCGTGGTGGCACATGGGGAGGCTGAAAGCAGGAGAATCACTACAAGTCCAAGCTGCATAGTGAGACCCTGTACTAAATACATAAAAGAAAAAAAAAATGGGCATTTTAGGGTTAGGAATTAATTTCAGTGTGAAAGTCCTCCGTACAGGAGGAATATACTTGTGATTAATTTCACAGAATTCAGGATAGAAATTATTTAATATTCTGTAGTTATTAATTTCTCTTTTAAATAATTCTATTGAGAAACAGTACTGATATAGTTTCAAAACCGATTAGTAGGACAGTTTCAGTAATAAATACATTGCATATTATTGTCTTTGTGGTTATTCGTTGTACAAGATGTAGACACACTATCCTGTCCACAAACACTACTAGAACAAATCTTTTTATTCATTGACTCTTTTTTTTTTTTGTACTAGGAATCGAACTCAGGATCTTCCACATACCATGTACTGCTAAGCTGTGTATCTCCAGTCCCTGGGATACGTTAATTTTGACTAGAAGCTTTTTACCATACATAAGAGCTCAACATATAGCTCAGGCTGACCTTGAAATTGCAGGTGTCTTCTCCTTGGCTCCCAAGGATTACAGGAGTGTTTCACTATAGAATTCTTTTTGCTTTTATGGTTATTTGATACTTGTGATTTTTTATTTTTATTATTTTTTGTCTTTTTAAGAGGGTCTCACTATGCAGTTCAGGCTGAACTTGAGCTCACTTTGTAGCTCAGGCTGGTCTCGAAATCACAACAATCCTCCTGCCTCAGCCTCCCGAGTGCTGGGATTACAGGCATGTGCCACCACGCCCAGCCTGCTTGTGATTTTTAACTGTCCATCAATCTAACCATTGAAAAATACTTATTGGTAGTCAGAAATTTCAAGTTTCTTTTTTATAAATACTGTGGCAGATGGGGTGAAAACTTACATTCAGAGTTTTGTCACTACTTTTCTTACTTTGCCCTAATATTTTGCTTGTATGGGGCCTCAGTCCCAAAGAAATCATTACACCCCAGAGAACATTAGATAGCCTAGGGCTCTCCAAATGAAACATGGTTTATACAAATGAAGGCAGTGTTCTGCTTTTTGCTTTTGACAGAGGAGTTTTCTCGAGTCCGGGAGGAGGTGCCACTGGAGTTGGTTGAAGCACATGTCAAGAAAGTGCAAGAAGCTGCTCGGGCTTCTGGGAAAGTGGATCCCACCTATGGTTTGGAGAGCAGCTGCATTGCGGGCACTGGACCCGAGGAACCAGAGAAGCTGGGTGAGTCCCTGTGTCCAGGCCAGAACTCAGTGGTGTCTGTTGGCCTGCACTGACTTGAGCACAGATGCAGAGTGTACTCTTAAGTCTGGTTTTGGCTTTTTTCTCTTAAGTACTTGCTTTATGGTAGCTGGGACTGAGATAAAGTCATGACTAGTAATAGTATTAAAGTTAGGAAATATTTGATGGCTGTAGGTATAGATTTTGAGCATATAGAGATAAGGGTACTACCTACGGGGCTGTATAATTTATATGTTGCTAAATTAGTTCATGTCTTTTTTTAAAGTTAAGGTTAAATTCTTATAAGATTACCACCACTTGAAGTTTATAATATGCTGGCTTCTAATATATGTACTGAGCTATATACATCTTTGACCATTATTTAATTCTGGAAAATTTTTCATTATTCTAAAATGAAATTTCAAACTCCCTAAGTCACTTTGCATTCTTTCCCTCTTCAGCCTTGGCAACTACCAGCTTAATACTATCTTCATGGATTTACCCGTTCACAGCATTCCTCATAAAGGGAATCATAACCATATGGTGTTTTCTTTCTGGCTTTTTTCAGCTAGCCTGTTCAGAAGATCCATGTCGTACCATGAATCAGTACTTCATTATTGTGCTACATTGTATTCCTTTGGACAGACATGCTAAAGTTTGTATATGCATCAGTTTAGGAATATTTTCATTGCATTTTTGTGCTATACCATTTTGATCATTATTATACCCTTATATTAAATTTTTTCAATAGTGTCAGTCTTCATACTTTATTCTTCTTCCTCAATATCATTTTGGCTAAAGTCTTTTTTTTTTTTTTTTTTTTGGCGGAACCAGGGATTGAACTCAGGCCCTTGTGCTTGCTGGGGAAGTGCTTATTCCACTGAGCCATCTTCCTGGCCCCCCGTTTTGGCTAAAGTCCTATGTGTGTAAGGTGTGTGTGGGATCAGCACTCACACTGATCAAAAAATGTGATATGTGTTTAAATAAAAATAGCATTATAGTAAATGATATTTGCTATTAATTCCTCTGAGGATATCTACCCCCACCCCCCACCCCGCTTTAAACACACTCATCTCATTGTTTCTCTTACTGTTCTGGAACTTCTGTTTCATGAATCTCTTTAGAAAGTATGATTTAAAAATTGGTAAATACTGCCAAATGCCATCCAGTGGAAAGGCAGGATCATAAACCTGAATACTTAGATTTTAATTTAGAAGAAAACAACTCATACACTAAAAGAATTAACAGAGATTCCAGAGATGCAAATAGCCCACTGCGGCCCACAAGCCACCAGAGGGTTAGGGGTTGAATTCAGGGCCTCATATATGCTAGGCAAGATTAGAGAAGGTGAATCCCTCCTATGGTCTGGAGAGCAGCTGCATTGCAGGCACTAGACTACATTACATCCCTTTTTAAATATTTATTTTGATTGGAAAGCCGAAGCAAGAGTACTGCCATGATTTTAAGGCTAGCCTGAAATTTTGTATTAAATTTTGTGATAGTCTTGCTGGTGTGGGTAGGTTGGCCTATAATCTTTGCTCTTCTTGCCTCAATTTCTTTAATAGCTTGGATATGCAAACCTCTGTGCCCAGCTCTACACTTGTTTTGCTGTGAGGTATGTGTTTAATCATGGATGAGTGTTGAATCTTGGCAAAATTGGTTTTCTGCATCTCATGAAAATAAAGGTTAGGGTTTTTTTGGGGGGGTCATTGTGTTGAGCATTGAATTACATTAACTGAATTTCGAATGTTGAACCAACATACTTTGGATGAAGCCCACTTTTTTTTTTTTTTTTTTTTTTTTTTTGAGTCAGGATCTCACTGTGTAATTCAGGCTGGCCTTGAACTCACCATGTAGTCCAAGCTGCCCTCAAAGTATAGTGATCCTCTTATCTCACCCTCCTACGTGCTGGGATTACAGGTGTGCATTACCATGCTTGGGGGAAAATTTAATTTATTGAGATTTGTCATCCTTATTATTCATTATTGGATGCAGCTTGCTGATATTTTGTTGATTTTTCTATCTGTCTTTATGAGATATAGTGGTCTTTTGTTTTTTTCTTATAATGCTTTTGTCTGGCTTTTTGAGATTGGGATAACACTAGCTTCTGTTTGTGACGTTTGAAGGAAATTGCACGTAGTGCGTTGTCTTGCTTGGTGTGGTAGTGCATTCCTATCATCTCAGCACTAAGGCTGAGGCAGGAGGATTGTTGTGAGCTCGATGCCAGCCTGAGATACAATAGTGAGTTCAGTCCAGTCTGCAGTACAGAATAAGACCTTGTCTCAAAAAATTTTAAAAAGCAAAAGAAAAATCAGAAATTTGTCTTATTTCATCCTTAAAAATGTTCAGTGGAATTTACTGATGAACTCATGTCCTTGCTTGTTTTTCTAGGCATTGAGCCTAGGGGCTTTGCTTTGAGCCTAGCCCCTCACTGCCTCTTTTTTTTTTTTTTTTTTTTTTTTGTAAATGTAATTTGTACAGGGTCTCACTACACAGCTTGGACTCTTAGTGATTCTCTTGTTTCAGCCTCCCCAACCCTGAGACTGTAGGTGTGCACCACCATACCCAAACTCTGGACTGTGCAGCATGCAGTGCCAGCGATCAAACCCTGGTCTATGCTTGCCTGAGCAGGTGCTTAGGGCACTGACCTATCTTGCTGGTTCTCACTGCCTTTTTATTTTTAAAGACTTAAGTTGGTGAGTTGCCTGAGATGGGCTCGAACTTGAGGTCCTCTCATCAGCTTCTCACAGGTATGCACCATCATATCCAGCTTCCTTGCCTGTTTTTTTTTTTTGAGATGGGGTCACACTGCAGTTTAGGCTGGCCTTGAGCTCACTTTGTAGCCCTTGAGCTTGCAGAGATGCTCCTCCTCCAGTTTCTGGAGTGCTAGGATTACAGGCATGTGCCACCAGGCCCAGCTTCCTTGCCTGTTTTTTATTTGTGTTTTACTGTTGTTGAGGTATAAGTGTTCATTATATATTGTGGCTACTAGATTGATTATTTATTTATTTATTTAGGCTGTCTTGCTGAGTTTCCAAACTTGACTAATGCTTTTAATCCTGTGTCATTCTCCGTGTTAGGATTATGGCTGCACTCAATTTGTTAATTCTTCTTCAGATGTTTAATAATACCTCAAAAATGATCTCTTTGAGGCTTTTTTAGTTCATAATTACTGATTGAGTCAATATAAATATTGAGTTTTGTTGTTCTCGTTTTTGGTATTAGGTCCATTTTATATTTTGTGTCTTCCTAGGAATTTGTTAACTTGGGGTAGATTATCTATTTAATTGTGAAATAAACCCTATGATAAACAAATAGCTAAGAATTAAATGCTCATCAGCTAGTGAGTATATAAGTATGATATACTATGTCCATACACTGCATATTATTTGGTTATACAAAGCAAAGTTCTGACAATGGTGAATGAACTTTGAGACGTTCATTAGTAAAAAAAAATGTATAACCTAAATATACAAGGACAGTTAATAGTTGCTTAGTACCAGAGAGTAGTTAGCTAAAAGGTTCCTCTTTGAGGTGATGAAAATGTTTTATTGCCATGTGCAACTTGCACATGTTGGTTAGTGTGTGACAACTCATTTAGTTGTACTCTTTGGATGAATTATCATGTTTTTTTTTTGTTAAATAGAGCTTTTGAAAAACCTTTCACCTTGTTCTCATAATGGTCAGTTGTCATATCCTCATTTTTGTTCCCAATTTTATTAATTTCTTCTATTAACTTTTTAAAATTAAAGGTTTTTTAACGATCTAGTTTTAGTTTCATTTATTTTTTTGTTATTTTTATATGTATTTTAGTATTTCCATTTCTTCTACTTAGGGTTGACCACTTTGTAATTTCTTTAAAAAAGTAGGTCATTTAATGTAGACAATTGTAGCTGTATAAATTTTCCTTTCAGCACGCTTTTGCTATATTTTCTAAGTTTCAGCATACTCATTTTCAGCTTTGCTATTTTCAGTGTACTTTGCAATTTCCCGTGTTTTGTACATTGACTTATTGGTGACTGTGCAGGTTTTTGTTGATTTACAGATTTGCAAATATTTTAGATTTCTTTGAATTTGTTATTGTACCCAGAGAAGACAATGTCATTGTCATACTTTAAAAATATTTGAGATATGTTTTATTGATTAACTTGTATTCTGTCCAAGTGCGTGCTCTTCAGGCACTTGAGAAAATATATGGTTGTAATTGTTCCATTTGTTTTCCTTCATCTTTTAAACAGTTTTGTTTATTTGTTTGTTTTTTAAGACAGAGTCTCAGTGTGTAATTTAGGCTGGCCTTAAACTCACTATGTAGCCCAGGCTGGGGTCAAATTCATAGTAACCCTCTTGCCTCAGGTTCTCAAGTACTGGGATTACAGGTGTCCACTACCATGGCCTGTGTGTGTGTGTGTGTGTGTGTGTGTGTGTGTGTGTGTGTGTGTGTTAAATTGAAAAGTAGGAGTTTTGAAATGCAACCCTTCCTTTAGTTCTCCCTATTTTTGCTTTACATATTTTGGACTTGATTGTGAGTTGCATATGTTTACAATTGTATGGTTTTGATAGGGAAACTTTTTCTTACATAATTTTCCTCAACATTTTTTTTTATCTGAAAGTTTATTGTGTCTGATACTAGTATACCACTTGAATCTTCTTGTGGTTGCTATTTGTATGAAAAAATATATATATCTTTTTACTTCTTTTACACTATCTTTTTACTTTTGTTCTTAGATGGTGGTGTTATAGTGATAATTAATGTTACACATGTTATTTTGTATATGTGAAGTATAGTTAAAATGTGGGAAAATATGCTTCTTTATGAAGTATAAGACTCTTTTGATCTCTTATTTAATCTAGTGTCTTATGTTAGTTTTGTCTTATTGCTGGGACAAAATACACCCAAAATTAATGAAGGAAAGCTTTATTTAGCTCATAGTATGGAGGTTTCAGTCCATACTCAACTGGCTCCAAGGCAGGGAAGCAGCAGCTGATGTTGGTGGGAAAACAGCTAAACAGCAAGAGCAAAAGGGAAAGAGTAGCAGCTTTGACAGCTATCAAGCTTTTCTCCCTTCCTTACATTGTAATGCAGATTGCCTACCCCAGGGAAGGGTAGCACTCCTGTAAACCCTGTATTGGATCATGAATTAATCACAAACTCTAGAATCCGCCCCATGACTGCATGAGGTTTTGGGGGGGACAGCTAGACACAAATCATAATTCCTAGCTTTTTGAAATGTATACTACATAATTGTGATCTGCAGAAACCCTACTATGCAGTAGCATACCAGAACTTATTCCTACGTCTAGCCCAGTCTTTTCCCATCTCTCTTCGCCCTACTTATCCCTTTCTCTGGTTAATACTGTTCTCACTACTTTTATGAGAGTAATCTTTTTATATTCTGAATATGGCTGAGATCACTTAGGACTTATCTTTCTGTGCTTGTCTTACTTCATTTAATAATCTCCAGTTTCACCCATCACAAATCCTTGGAAGCCACTGAAGTTGTGGAAAATTGGTTGAAGGTGTATAGGTGGGACTAGATTTCAGTGCCTACAGCAAACAAGCTACCTCAGTCCTGAGATAAACATCCTGTCTGGTTAAAGTTGGCTGTTAATTGCTAGGCAATTCTGTGTCATTTGTTACTGACATTGCAAAGGTATAAATAAACCTTTTGTTTCATTTGTGGGTTCCTCTCCCCAACCAGGCAGACCAGCTACCACTTATCCCAGCTTTTGTCTTCTTGTGTGTCTTTTTCTCATTCCTGCTGTACTTTCTCCAGAACTGATTGCACTGAGACCAATGGATCCCTACAACAAATGAGAGGCTTTTGTTCTTTTTTTATGGCTGTTATATCCCTGTACCATGTTTTCTTTCTCCAGGGTCAGTATGTAGATATTCAGATGTTTCCATTTTCTGGCTAGGCCTCATCCTTAAAGGTCACATACTAAGGCCAGACTTTCACACACGACCTTATAGGACACACACAAGCCTCCTCCAGACCAGAGCCACTAGAGGGGGATTTTTCAATCTGCCTGCTTACAACAGGATCTGATTGTTCTACATGTATATAGGTTAGTTTGTTTGTTTGAGACTACTGTAAGTATTCAAAAAATATTAACTGCTATTTGAGGCCTTTCATTTAATTTTTTTTGGGGGGTTAATGAGCCTTTATTAGAAATCTGGCTGTCACATTTGTTTGGAGAATGTCCACAGAATGAACGTCTTAGAAATTGGGTATGGTGGCACACACCAGCTCTTGGGAGGCTGAAAACAAAATCACACTGCAAGTCTGATCTGAGTAGTAAGACTGTAGATGCTATACAAAAGACATTTAAAAAAAAAGAATGAGGGTCTTGAATTCAAGTCATTGATTGCATTGGTCAGGAAATGGGTCTGGAGCAGAACTAGGAGTAGTACTCACACCTCTGTAGGGATGCCACACTACAACAGGCACACAACAGCTCTGCCTTTTTCTTTTTAAAGAGTGAAAGGGAAAAGAACACTAAAAGAAAACCTGATCCTCAAATGTTTCTATAGACACTTAAGGGAGGAAAAAAGAAATCAAAAAGTAAACCCCATAACAACCCCAGCCTGAGGGACCAATTCTGGCTACATTCAAGTGCGCCAAGCTCCTCAGGTCTGGGGCACAGCCTGCCCCTGCCCCTGCACCTTGGCTTTGGCAGTGCGGCTTGAGAGTGCATCCATCAAAATGAGCAGAAAGGAAGAACTTAATGGAATAAGCCACTACGACATTAGGAGGCTTTTTTTTTTTTTTAAAGGAGGCTTTTTATTTAAATAAAAATGAAAGTGCTTTATTTGCTGTGAGAAATGAGAGAATAGTGTGGGATAAATTGGGCAAGAGAAAAAAAATAAATTTTAAAATGTTGAAGATCAGGTATTTTGTTCTAGACAACCATATTTGATCTGTGTTCTATACTGTGTATTTGTGATTGGGTCGTTTGACTTTCTTTTCAGAAGAATCAGTTGGAGGAAGTAGCATTTAAACTGTAAAGCTAGCTATATATAATGGTGCATGCCTGTGATCCTAGCACTTTTGAAAGACTGAGGCAGGTGGACCACAAGTTGAAGTTCAATCTTGATGACTTTAACAAGACGTTGTTTCCAAACTATTTAAAGAGCTGGAGATGTGGCACACTGTGAAAGACCTGGATTAAATCTCTAGTACCACCAAAAAAAGGTAGAAGTCAAGAAACTTGAAAGTATTGGGACATTGTATCAGTCTAAGAATCATACTGAAATTTGAACCTAAATCTCTGAGCTTAAAACTTGGCCTTTTTCCCTGCAGCAGGCTATGAGAAGTAAATGTGGAGGTATGTTGGGTAGGAAGGGAAACTGTACCTTGGGTAGCTAGGACAAGGCCACAGCTTTTTATGAGTTTGGGAGGGCTCCAAGAGAACTGTGCACAGCTCAGGGAAATGATGGATATAGTGACTTGACCTTTGTTTAAGACAACACTTCCTCTCTTGTTCCTCATGAAGCCATCAAGGTATACTGATCTTCTGAAGATTAGATATTCTTCCTGTCCCAGGTCCTACCCACCCCTTAAACTCTGAGCTCGTTGTATAAATAAATGATCTACTGGCACAAGGCAGTTCCTTTCTCCCATCAGAAAGGGCTCCACCTGACCTCAACTTTCTGCCTCTTGACTATTATTGTCTTTATCCTCCCTCCAGAGTTTTAAGAGCTGCACTGGATGTGGCATTTGAATTCATTGAACAGAAAGCTATGGGGGAAAGAATAGAGGAGGCCCTTCTGAACCTGTTAAGGTCAGGGTCAGATGTTAGCCCTTAACAATGTATAGGGAGAGTTTATATCTCTTAGATCACCTGTGACCTCCATAGGGTCAAGGAAAGCCAACAGATACACCCAGGATGTGTGGTTGTGGTTCATTCTTTTATATCCCATTGAATGCTGACAAAATCCACAACACAAATAAGTCCATGATAACAAGACTCAGTTTGTGTGGTTACTGAATCACAGTGTTTGTACATGTGCCTCTGTGCAAGAGATGCAGTTTATGATGAAAGATTAGTTTTAAACTAGACTTTTTAACTCCTAAGGATAAGTAATATACATATGTCACTTACAGTATGATTCCATTGTGTTCTGGGTGGTAGGACATTGGTGAACAAAATAGACCCGAATCTTTGCCCTTTTGGACTTTATATTATAGGCAAATAAGAAGTCAGTGCTAAACCACTAAATAGAATGTATAAACATTAAATATATAGGAGGAGAGTGTGTTAGCTAAGAACTGTAGAGGAGTAAAGCAGAGATGGGGAAAATAAGGTTGAAAGGTGGGAAATTGCAGTTTCATTTATTTTTATGTATTTAGTACAGGGTCTTCTTCAGTGTCTCACTATATAGGTTGGACTCACAGTGATTCTCCTGTTTTCACCTTCCCAAGTGCTGGAATTACAGGTGCATGCCACCCACCATGTCCAGTCTCATTTGCTGTCTTGGCACACCCAAGGGGCGGGGCAGGCAGGGCTCGCTGGGGATCAAACCCCCTAAGCAGACGCTTTAGTCCACTGAGCTATCTAGCTGGCCCTCATGCAGTTTCAAGTGGTAATATCCATCTGTCTCTGAGAGACACTTGGACAGAAGTCAGTGAGATTAGTTAGGGAGTGTTGTATGTGTGTGGGGAGGCAGTGCTAACACCACTAGGCAGGAGCTGCCTACCATAGTTAAGGAATAGTAAAGAGGGTGTTGTGTAAGCCCTTAGATTCATGGGAAGGAGAAGTTGTACCAGGCAATAGGATCTCTGGATTATTGTAAGGTTTTAGTTTTAGATTTGTTTTATTTTTTTATTATTATTATTTTTTTTTAATGAGACAAACTTCCTGTGTGTCCCAGGCTGACCTCAAAACTGAAGGTGATCCTCATACCTCAGCCTCTTGTGTTCTGGGATTAAAGGTTTGTGCCATCACACCTGCCTTTTTGTTTTTTTTGGAGACAAGGTCTTGCTTAGCTCAGGCTGGCCTTGAATTTTGTGTGGCCTAGACTGGCCTTACTCTGATAGCAATCTCCCTGTCTGAGACTCGCAAGTACACTTTACCAGGCCCAAATGGATCGTCATAAGAGTTTTAATGTCACCATAAGTAAGCTGCAGCGAATGGAGGATTTTGAGCAAAGGAGAATCTGTGTTTGGTTTGTATTTTTAAATGTCATTCTATTCCTTTCAGAATAAACATTGTCTAGAGCATTGGTGGCAAACTTTTTTAAGACCAAGTGCACAAACTGTATCCCCAGACCCACTTACTTATCACAAAGCGCCAACACTATTTAAAGCTGTATTGAAGTGAAAGGAAAAACAATCCTACATTAACATGTTTTGTCTTTTTTTTTTTTTTTTTTTTTTTTTGTATTTTTAGGGAAGGGTCTACAGGGTATTTAGGGTCTCACTACTAGATCAGACTGGTAGTGATACTACTGTTTACAGCCTCCAAAGTCCTAGGATTACAAATGTGTACCACCAGGAGTCATCTCAGCATGCCCTGGGGCCGGGGTGGGGCCAGCATCCCTCTACCACCCCTGTCCCCCACCCCTAAACCTACTTGCATGTGCTTAATCTGTTGAGCTATTTGGTCTGGCCCAACATTTTTTATCTTAAAAGAAAATAATAACAGATCTATTTTCAGTGATACAAACAGCTTGCTTGTTTACTTTGTTTGTTTTGGTGGAACCAGGGATTAAGCGCTTGTTCTGCTGAGCCATCTCCCCAGCCCCAACAGCTTCATATTGAAAGGTATAAGTTTATATTTGGCATGCTTTTGCACAGCTGATGTAACTCTTGCCTTTGTATGCATACTGATCATTTATTTGGTAGTTCTTGAGTGAAGCATCTTAGCTCACATGCTGACAGACAAGCATCTGCATGCTTGCTGCGGCATGTGTGCTATAGGTTACCACCGGTGGGGTCTAGAAATTGTCCGCTTGATTACTGAAGTAACTTTTAAAATGTATTTGAACATCAAAGGAAAGTTATTGTATCCCTAAGTATGTATTAAAAAGTCTGATTAGGCTTATCTTCTCTCATCACTGACAAAATACTGAATGCCCCAAGTTAAAAGAGGAAAGTTTATTTGGCTAAGTTTGTGGAGGTTTTTGGTCCATAGTGGGCTGGCTCCAAGGCAGTGGCATGGCAGAGGGGCATCCCAGAGGAGAAACAGTTCATGGACAGAAGGTAACTGAGCAAGCAAGGACCTCTTTCTATCCCTTATATTGTATCGAGGATACTGGGATTAGGATGATACCAAGCCACTCACTGGACTGGTTTAGTTATACCATCTACCCTTAATCCTAGTATTGCACAGTGGCACTCTAAGATTCAGCCAGTCTGGAAAAGCTGCACCTATAACTGCATTAGGCTTTGTGGGATATCTAGATACAAGCCATAACAGGACCCAAGAGCATGGCCCAGAGGAGAGTACTTGTGTAGCATGTGCAGGAGCTGGGTTCTATCCCAAGCTCTGCAGGTAGAGGGCCTTCATTAAAGGTTTTATTACCTGAACTCATTAAATTTTTCTGTACTTGACCTGGAAGCTAAACAAAATAGCCTTTAGTTTTTTCTTTTTAATTTATTTATTTGACACAGGGTCTCATTGCAGTTCAGACTCTCCTGTCTTAGCCTTACCATTGCTGGGATTACAGGTATACACCACCATGCCTAGTTTCACGGCCAG
Organism: Ctenomys sociabilis; assembly: GCA_004027165.1. Classification (NCBI taxonomy): domain Eukaryota; kingdom Metazoa; phylum Chordata; class Mammalia; order Rodentia; family Ctenomyidae; genus Ctenomys; species Ctenomys sociabilis. The sequence continues at coordinate 35,234 of PVKA01015001.1, forward strand.
CATATTGCACCAGGGTTCTAGGCATGCCATACTGGGGATTGAACTTGGGTCCTTGCACTTGCCAGGCTGGCTCTTGGGACCACCCAGCTAACTTCCCAGCCCACAAAGTGGCCTTTGTTTATAACTTTGTAACTCATTTATAACAAATGTACTGAAATACTGGTAGGCTGTTATTATAGTGGAATTTCTTGTTATCTATCAGTTTGGTTCAGTTTTAACACATACAAATCTGTATAGAATGTTTTTGTGTGGGGGTGCGCACACAAGTACATGTGCTCGGTCAGGACCTGGAACATGCTAGAAAAGTCCCTACCAATTTTAAGGCCAGTATCTATCTAAATATATGTTGTGGGGTTTTTTTTGTGTGTATGTGTATAAATTATTTTACACTAAGTAAAACACTGGTTTATAGACACTGGTTCATAGTGCACATCATAAGGTAAGGAGTATAGTATATCTTTGCCCTTCCTTAGGACATCAGATTTTCTGTAAGGAAGTTTTGGAAAGACCTGTGAGAGACTTTTCGTAGTAACTACTTGTACTTCCTGATCTTAAAGTACTGTTTATTTATTTTTTTCTTTTGCTCCTGAGTAGATGTACTCTTTGTATTTTACTTCTAGTTTAAAGATATTTGAGAGATAAGTTATTTGTTGGTGATTTCCTTGAAATTGTGCCTTTATGAAAATTGAATCATAAATTGGATGAAGAGAGGTTTATTGTATGTCAATTAGTGAGTAGTCCAATAAGCCAGCTACTTAAGAGCCCATGTGATCCAGGACATCAGAGAGTCATCCGTCGTTAGCCACTTGTCACTGCTCTGTGTACAAGAGCCCAGCTGTTAATTTCTAATTTTCAAGAAGGTTAGGAGCCATAATTAGATCAAGAATGTCCTGACAATAATAATTACTGAAAAGGTCACTTTCTAGGATCATAAAACCCAAGAGTGCCTATTAGCATTCTTGTCTAAGATACTATTCATAGCTTATAAATAACTTCACTGTTCTCACCATGAGGATGTCCATAACATTATTTTTAAAGTCAGGCACTTATAAAACACCGTGTTTGAAAATACACTAGGCCAGTGAACCAAAAAAACATCAGACTGAGTATCTGAGCATCAGACACGCATCTTGTGAAATTGCCTTCTCCCATGTCTTTGTTGTTACATCTATCTTGAAGGCATTAAAGCAGATTCAAAAGTTCTGACTGGCTCATAATTCGATTTTTAACCCCTAAGGACTAGAAGTTTATGTAATTTCCTTAATGATTCATATTTTCAGGAAGAAATCAGCCTTCATTATGCAAAAACTTATCAAGATGATATATTTTAAGCTGGGCCTTGTGACTATAATCACAGCATTAGGAAGCTGAAGAGAAGGATAACTGGATTTATTTATTTTTTGAGACAGGGTCTCACTATGTAGTTCAGGCTGGCATTAAGCTCACTTTGTAGCTCAGGCTGGTCTTGAACTCACAACAATCCTCCTGCCTCAGCCTCCCGAGTGCTGGGATTACAGGCATGCACCACCACGCCTGGCATAACTGTGAATTTGAGACCAGTCTAAGCTACCAGATGAGATCCTCTCTCCCTCCCCAAAATTAATTTTATTTTAAAAAATTATTTCATTTTTTGGCGGAACCGGGGATTGAACTCAGGCCTTTGCATTTGCCAGGGAAGTGCTTATTCCACTGAGCCATCTCCCTGGCCCCTAAAAATTATTTCAATAAAAAACATGTTGCCATTAATCTACCTCAGATACTCCCTCTTGTTTTAAGCATACTTATGCCATCATTCTTGTAAATTTCTATAATAGATCTAGAATCCTCTTTCCTGAATGCCTTTACAAAGTGTGATTAAAAAATACGATGAATGCTGCTGCCAAGTGCCGTTCTTTGTAAAGGCAGATCCGCGGAAGCATGAGAGTACATGCTCATCAGCTTTATTGGATCTGGTGCCGTGTGACTTCTGGCTCTTTCCTAAATGAAAATGAGCATGAAAATACACATTTTAAATAGATTCAGGATATTAATGCCACAACAGCATAATTAAGGACATTTTTGTAGATATGGTTTGGAAAATGGTCAAGAGCGATGGAAAAACTGTTCAAAGTGAGAAGGAGGATTGGGAGGATTAAGTAGCAATGTGTTTCTTTTTTCAATGTATTCGGTACAGGGTCTTGCTACGGGCAGTGTGTCTCTCACTGTGTATTAATACTGTTTTATTTAAATATTTGGCATAGCTATGCATGGTGCTGCATGCCTGATTTCCCAGTAACCTGGGAGGCTGAGGCAGGAGGGTCACAAATTCAAACCCTGCCTGGGTAAGTCAGCAAAACCTTGGCTCAGAATTCAAAATTAGACTGGGTGTAACTCAGTGCAAAGTCTTTAGATTCAGTCACCAGTATCACACACAAGAAATTACAATTTTTTAATTACACTGCATATAATACTAAATTGTCCTTTTGAGGGGAGACTGTCTTGCCAAGTGAGGCATTTTATTTATTTGATGTGTACCTCTTGCTATTAATGATGCATGTATTGAAAATCATATGTAAAAAATCATTAGAGGGATGCAGTGAAACATAGGTGTAATTCGTCAGGAAGCACAATACATAGGAATCATTTCAGCAATACAAGGATACATGTAATTTTAGACTGAGGAAGGGTTCACAAAGAAAGTGGGATTTAAACTGTTGGAAAGGAAGTATAGAATGTTACTGAGCAGATGGGAGCAAGTATTCCCTTCTGTAGAACACTGAGAAGAAAAGCAGGGAAACAAAAAGGGCAGGTTATTCACAGGTGGGGAGCTAAACCAGTTGGCCACAATACAAAGGAAAGAGCCGGCCGGCTTTGAGGCTGGTGGTAGATTGGGGAGGACTCTGGCCAAGCCATGTCTTTCTTGCTGGCTCTGTGGAGTACTTGAGCTTTTTAAAAGTGCTGGTAATAGACAGTAGTGAAGTTCCTGCTGTGAATCTCATTTGGTCCCTCCTTGAAAAGCCAGAATTGATTTTAATAGCAGTTTGCAAACCTTTTGGTCTCAAGTCTTCTTTGTAAGCCTTAAAAGATAAGAGCCTATTTAAACATTCCCAGGAGCACATTCCTTTATGTAACTGGTTGGTGATTTCACATTCCTTTAGGTGACTGGTCAGTGATTTCATCGAACCTTGTATAGCCATCAAAAAGTGAGACTCCAAACTTGAGAAAGAGGCCAAAAAGTCAAATTACACCATTTTATGAGTACAAAGATGGATTTTTATTTTGGAGACTGCAAAGGTAGCCCTAACTATGTTTTTAGAATCTCTGCAGTAAAGTCTCTACCCTTAAAGAATACTCAGTTTCAAGACAGATAAGTAATGAAGTAGACCTAGGGGCCAGGGATGTAGCTCAGTGGCACACAGTGCCTGGTTGGCAAGCACAAAGACCAGAGTTCAGTTCCTGGTACAAAAAAAAAAAAAAAAAAGCCAAGTTTTAAGTAGAGGCACACACAACTTGATTCACCTGGGTAAGTTAGGGAAGTGACTTTTGAAGCAGGAATGAAATAAGAAAAACAGTGTGGTGGCATATTCTGGAACAAGTACCAAGAGGACTGTGAGAAGTCCTGCAGCCATGTCAGCTCTGGAGAGGAGTGTGGAACAGTTCTGAGGGGCTGCTACCTTGTAAACATGCGAACCTCAGCAGAGTAGAAGTAGCATGCTTCTGTTTGTTTTAGAAAGCAAGCCCTGGGAGTCTACAAATGAGGTACAGAAAGGACAGAATGCCTGTTAATCATCCTTCCTTCTTGGGAAGCATTGTAACACCCTTTCATTAAGGGCATGTATTTTGGAGACATTTGGTGCTCCTCCAGTCTATCCCAGTTTCTTTTGCCCTTTAAGAAATGATAGCTAGGGACCTGGGAGGTAGCCCAGCAATCTAAGCACCTGCCTGGCAAGGGAAGCACTGGGGTTTGATCCTCAGCACTGCATGCTGTGTGGGCCTAGCACTGACTTGGCCACCAAAACTGGTGGTGGCACACACCTGTAATCTCAGTGTTAGGGAGGCTGAGGCAGGAGAATCATTATGAGTTTGAGCTGCGTACCAAATAAATTCATAAATAAATGAATGATTTTTTTTTTTTTTAAAGAAGTGATAGCTAGATCAGGTTACATGGTCCATCTTGTCCATCTGAATTGAGAATGAGAACAGGACCAGTCATTAAAATTTTCCTCCCTTATCTACTTTCACCTTTTCACTCCCAGAAGAATCATAAATTTTTATTTTATTTTTGTAATTAAGTTTATTGGTGCATTTTAAGTATATAGCCTGATCACATTCATTATAGGAAATTTGTATGTTTATACGATGTATCTTGCTGCTTTCCCTCACCCTTATCCTCCCTTCATCCCCTCTTCTATTTACAAAAAGCTTTGTTTCCCTTTTTCTATGTATCTAACCCCCCATCACTGGCTTCTTTTCTCATTTGAACGTTTTCTTTGTATTTCACAATATCTACTATATATTTTTGTTCTTATTTATACTTTCAGTTCCTGACACCAGCAAATGTGGTATTTACACATGCATCTGATTTATTTCACTTAAGAGTATGGCCTCTGGGTGCATCCCTTTTACCTTGGATGTCTCGTGCTTATCCTTTTTGTAAGAGTGGTCCTTCATTATTTAAAAAAAAAAAAACACATATTCTTTAGCCATTCATCATTTGGTGGGCATTCAAGGCTGTTTCCATGACATAAATTTTTTGTACTGATTGGTTTGTTTTTTTATTTTTGTTCTGTTTTGTTTTTTGAGGGAAAATTTCCTGTAGTTCAGGCTGGCTTTGAACTTTCAATTATCTTCCTGCTTCAGCCTCCTGAGCTGGTATTACTGACCTATACCACCATGCCTGAGGGAACGTCATTCTAAATATTTTTATAAATGTACCAAGACTATATTTTAGGTGTAGTTTTGATTATCTTCGGTCTTTATAAAACATTACATTTTTTAAAATTAAATTTTTGAGACTGGCTTGTTTTTTTCTGCTCAGTAGTGTGTTTTCAAGATTCATCCGTGGAACTGTTTATTTTTACTGGTATGATATTTAGTAGTGCAATTGTAATCTATTTAATCTATTCAGTTGTATGGGCAGTGTGGGTCTTTTATATACAGTCTCAGGTACAGTTTTTTCCAGGCATAGTTGATGAATACCATTTTTCCTTTTTCTTTTATCAGTTTTATTAGTTGTTTAAAAAAACCATCTTTTAGTTATATTCGTGATTTTATTTATTTCTGTAGTTCTGTGTTATTTCTTTGATTTCTATCCTATCTTGTTCTCCCTAACATCAATATTGTTATTTTTATCCTCTTGTCGTACTGTAACCTATAGCTTTGAATCTTTTTTTTTTTTTTTTTTTTTTTTTTTTTTTTTTTTTTTTTTTTTTTTTTTTTTTTTTTTTTTTTTTTTTTTTTTTTTTTTTTTTTTTTTTTTTTTTTTTTTTTTTTTTTTTTTTTTTTTTTTTTTTTTTTTTTTTTTTTTTTTTTTTTTCCTGGCAGAACCGGGTATTGAACTCAGGCCCTTGCACTTGCCAGGGAAGTGCTTATTCCACTGAGCTATCTCCCCTGCCCTTGAATCTTTTCTAATGTGAGCCTTTGGCTTTCAAAATTCACCTTAAGTACTACTTAATAACTGTTCCCCACAATTATGTGTCTAGGCTAGAGAAGTTTACATTTAAAGTTCTTAATTTCATTGCAGTGTGGTCAAAGAACTTGTTCACCATTTTATTTTTTTAACTTTTGGAGACTAACTTTATGACTTATTTTTTATTTTCAAATGTTCTATGTGAGCTTGAGATTAATGTGCATCATTTTCACAGAAAAAAAGTGGATACAAAGGAAGAACCATTCTGTGTTTGTATAAACATGTGGGATAAATATGTAGTACTTTTGCATAATTGTGTGAGGAGAAAGATTTGCACTAATAGTGTTTGGACAGGATGCCCTGCATGCTTTTTGTACTATGGATAACCACTAAGAAGATAACAATGTGAAAAGCATTAATTATTGAAACTGTACTATAATTCAGCTTTTTAAAAAAAGATAGGTATACAGCTGCATTCTCTTACTTCATTGATTAGAGGCATCTGCTCTAATAGTGTTTGTAGATAGAGTATCATATATACACCTTGTACAACAAGCCACTATGAAAACAATGTGCAATGTATTAATTGTTGAATCTGTCCTAATTTGATTTCAAACTGTCTCATTGCTATTTGTTCTTCCACAAAATAAAAAAAAATTGCATCATTTTCTAACCAGTGTATACAGGGTTCTTTATAATGGAATCATCTTCCTGTGATCCTGTCTTTTTTTTTTTTGGAGCAGAATATAGGGGCTAGGGAGATGGATCAGTGGAATAAGTTCTTTCCTGGCAAGTGCAAGGGCCTGAGTTCAATCCTTGGTTCCACAAAAAAAAAAAAAAAAAAAACGACAGAATATATTTATTAGAGAGAGAAAGCTTCTGTCCAAGAGAAGGATAGAAGGGGGGCCTAAGCAGGTTGTCCCTGGTGTGATCATGTCTTATTGTCTGGCCCTTATGCATACGTATCTGCCTTTCTCATTTTTCTCATCAGTTATCCTATTTTTTTTCCTCCACCTCTGTACTCAGGCACCCTTCTGATTCCTAAGCTCCCAGTAATGCTTATTTGAACAGTCTGCATGTTCTTCTGCAGGGTGACTGGGCCCATGTGCTCCCCATCTCATCGGACCTGCTCTTGGGATGCTCTTTGTTGGTTTGTGGCCTCACCACACAGTGTGTTCCTTTTGCATTTCAGTGACTATCAAGCTGAGAGGTGGTTCTCCAAAACACTGACTCAAAAATAGGTGTTCATTAAATGGTTAAATAATAGTGATTTTTTTAAGCCGGGCATGGTGGCTCATGCCTGTAATCCCAGCACTCGGGAGGCTGAGGCAGGAGGATTGTTGTGAGTTCGAGACTAGCCTGAGCTACAAAGTGAGCTTAAGTCCCGCCTGAACTGCATAGTGAGACCCTGTCTCAAAAAGACAAAAAAAAAAAAAATAATAATAATAATAATAATAGTGATTTTTTTTTTTTACTTTTTTTTTTTTTTAGACTCAGTCTCATTGTGTTATCCAGGGTGGCCTCAAACTTGTGGCAATCCTCTTGCCTCAGCTTTTCAGTGCTGGGAATACAGGCATGCATCGCCATGTTCAGCAAACTTCAATAGACACAGAAATGTTAACATCTTAAGTGGACAAGAGCCTAGTGCATTTCCACAAGTTACATATATCCGTGTAAATACCTCCCGGATAAAGAGGTGTCCCACATTGTACCTGCTTTCCTTGTACCAAACCTCTCCCTTCCTGGGTTAGCTGCTGTACTGACGTGTAGCACCTTTAATTCTTCTTACTTTAGCATAAAGTTTGCGTTTGTTTTGTGTCTTTTGTCAACCCTGTGACTATGCTGTGTGCAATTATGCTTCAGGTGCTCTTGCTCTGTATCAGAATAGTTCTGACCAATTCTGATGTCACTCTTTTATTACAGAAGGACCTGAAGAGGAAAAAATGGAAACAGATACAGATGGTCAGCAACCTGAAAAGGTAAAGTAGTGGTTGAGGGTGAGTGCCTTATGAGTGTAATGGCTGGGGCTAGTCTATGTCTGGCTCCCTTTCAGAGGACTGTATAGTTTTATCTGCACTAGGCTTCTGTTACTTAGCATAGTTCTCACATGATATAGGATACTTTACTTTTGCTTATTTGTCTGCTAAATCTCCCCTCCCCTCCTGTGCCTCTTTCAGGCACAGATGAGAATGTGAGTACAAAAGTGGTTAGTGTGAATATTGACCTGAATGGAGGCTTTAGATCTCATCCTTGTATCAGAAGAGAATTACAGAATATTAAGTGATTTCCTTAGGAAAGTTAACTGGCAGCAGAATATTTAAAATAGAATCAATGAAAAGCCACTATTTGCAGTAGGTTTTAAGGAACAGATAGAACTGTTGAAAGACTGAAATAGAGGCAGAGGAACCCAAGATTATATCCACAGAGGGAAGAGACCCTAAGCCAGTGTGATCCTCAGAGCACCACTGCATCCTGGCGGAGTCCCTGTTCACACAAGGCAGTGACGGTGACTGCGCTGGGCCTCTTCAGGAGCTTCAGTGTGTTGCAACCTGCATAAGATGTTTATGGTCTTGATTACATGAAAAAAAGATGAGGGGGGGTCAATAAAGTGATTATAGTTACTTCATTATTCTACCATGTTTGGGTTTTACATCTGTTGATTTCACTTCTTAAAGCAGTAATACTTTGCCCAATTTATACACCATGAACTATAATTTGCCCAAGGATATAGGCACTTTTCAAAACCAGCAAATGGTACCAGATGATACCAACTAATTCCCTGAGATTCTTTTGCAAATCCTAACCCTGTGATCCCAGACTGAGCAGGGACCATACTCTGGAGATACATTATGTTGTGAGCCCTCAAGTGTTGAGCTGGGGAAAAAAGTATTTCTCTGGATTTATTCATTTTCCTACTAGCCCTTCTACACAGGGCCTTTGTGAATCTAGTCCTTTTTGTTTTTGTGGCTTGTTTTTATTTTTTTGAGACAGGGTCTTACTATGCAGTTCAGGCTGACTTTGAACTTACTGTGTAACCCAAGTTCACCTTGAACTCAGGGCAGTCCTCCTGCCTCGGCCTCCTGAGTGCTGGAATTACAGGTGTGTCCTACCAGGCTTGGCGCTATAGTCCATGTTTGGAGTAGAAGGGTATGTTTTTGTTTTGTGGAACTATGTGCCGAGGGTTGTCCTAAGTCACTAAGTTGCTCAGGCTGGGCGTGAATTTTCATTCTTCCTGCCTCAACCTCCCAGAGTGCTAGGATTATTGGTTTGTGCCACCACACCCAGGTATTTTACTTCTTTCACTATCCAAAAATAGTGAAACCTTTTATTAGTGCAAGATAATTAAGCTCCTGGAAATAACTTTTGTTCACTTCCTGTTCCTTTTTTTGTACCCTTTTTAGGCAGAGAACAAAGGAGAAAATGAAACTGATGAAAGTGATAAAACACAAGATGGAGAAGATGAAAAAAATGAGAAGGAACAGGATGGTGAAGTTAATGAAGATATCAAATCAGGTAATTTAGGTGGAGTCTCCTTAGATTTCATTTTTATGTAATAGTGTGCAGGTTGGTTGCTTATAGTTTGATTTTTTTTTTTTTTTTTGGCACTAGACCTTGAGCCCAAGGAGCACTGAGCTGCATCCCAAACCCATTTTATTCTGTTTTGTTTTATTTTGTGTAGAAGTATTTCATTCTCTCTCTGGATTTGTTTTCTTAGTGTTACAGTAAATGTAAGCTTTGCATTTCCAGTTAGCAGCTTGTTACTAGTGCTGATTCTGGAGCCTATGTTTTGTCTCTACTTTCACTAATATTTTATTGTTAGAATCAGATGTGGTATCTTAACTTCCACTGGACAGTGGAGTTTACAGAACATCCCACTAAGGAACAAGTATGGGGGTCTTTACCTCCATTCTCCTGAATTTCCCTTTTTACATTGGAAGCACACATAAGGCCTAGAGAAATGAAGGGGAGACAAAGGGTACTGTTGAGAAAATACATCCCATATAGAGGCAGACCTAGATGTTTGGCATGAATCAGCAACACTCATGTAAGGAATTAGGCAGTGAAATCTGTCAGGTCAGTGCTCGGTTATCCTGTGGCAGAGGTCAAGGGAGATGTGTTACTGAGTCTGGGAACACTAGTAATAAAGCTTTCTGGTATTTCCAGAAGAAAAGGAGACTGAAGAGAACAAGGAACTCACTGAAGCATGTAAAGAAAGAGAAAATGACACTGCGAAGAAAAAAGTAGAACATGAGATTTCTGAAGGAAACGTTGCCACCGCAGCAGCAGCTGCTCTTGCCTCAGCTGCTACCAAAGCCAAGGTTTGCCCTCAAGTCCCTTCCCATACTCTCCTAAGCCATGAAAGGCTGTATTGTTTTTAGCTAATTGGGAACATTTTGTATAAAGAGTCTTGCTCCCAGTAGGGAATTACTACTTGCTTGAATGGCATTTTTAGGTTAGGAAACACACAGGAGGAGAGAGGAGAGAGGAAATCTGTTCCTAAAGGGTGACTGACTATTCATTTTATTCTTTGTGTTTTGATTACTGAAGATCACAGAGATAGATGGAAGGCAGATTTTGAAGTTCCTTTAAAGGACTTATTGTCTTTTTGCTTTTAATTTGCCTACAGAACTTCTCATGAACCATTGTTCCAATAATTTTGTATCAGATTGAAATATTTATGATTTTTAAGACAAAAATCTGTTCCTTGTATAAATACTTCACCCTGATATTGCAGACTGAAGGGAAGAGAGAACCTAAAATAGCTCTTTTCCTTCTTGAATTTGCCAGCTTTTCTGAGGGTGGATTTTTCTATTTATAGCATAGTATCGGCTGCATACCATATTTAAGAAGATGAGAAAATGTTACTTTCTTGCTTAGTGTTAATTTAGTATTTTAAAGTGTTCCAAACATGAATAAGTTTTTTGAAGTCTCTTTACCCATCCTCCATTCTACATCTGAAGTACTTTCTTCAATTTAGGTTACTAGTTTCTAGAACATTGCTAGTTTATCTTCAGCTGTTCTTGATCCATTGGTAAAGATGTTTTTTCATGGTCTTTAATTCCCTCAAACCAATCAGCTACATGACTTAAGTGTTTAATCTGTGGAGCATGACGTATAATAGACCCAGTTCCAGTCAGAAAACCATTGTTTTGAATAATTGCCCGTCTGACCTGTGTCCATACAGGCTGGGTGAAGGTATTTAACAATTCACAGTAATGCTCAGGGTGGATGCTTAGCCTACCTTATTCTTAATATTAACATAGCTCTTGGTCCTGCATGTTCATACTTTCCAGGGTTTAAGGATCTCATCTGATTTTTTTTTTTTGGGAGGCTGAATCTCAATCCTTTCTCAGCCTCCCGAGTATTGGGACTACAGGTGTGTGCCACCATGCCCAGCATTGAGATTTTTTTAAGAATTGAAGTGGATGTTCTCTCTCTCTCTCTCTCTTTCTCTCTCTCTCCACCACTCCCTTCCCTTTTGCTCTTGTTTTTGAGACAAGGTTTCACTGTTAAGTTCAGTCTGGCCTCAAATTCATAGTGGTCTTCGTGCCTCAGCCTCTTGAGTGCTGGGATTACTGGCACATACCACCATGCCCAGCTCAACTGGATGTATTCCCCCTCCCCCATATTCCTCTACAACTTCTCTTGCTTAAATGAGTAGTTACGTAGCTACCAATTTGACTCTTCCTCTTGTGTCTGGTTTTTCCACAAGAAACATCTGTGAGTATTCATTCTCAAGCCTCTGAACTATTTTGTTCTTGACATTCTGCTGAACAGAATCTATGGTCTTGTCCTTATCTAACACTTGTGGACAGTCTTCATGAGTCAGTTTCACTCTTCCTGTTATATCCACCCTTGATACACTGTTCTACTCTACATTGCCTGAGAAGTTTCACACATTCTTTATGATGTTTTGCTGGGGCCTCATAACTGTTAATGCAGTTTGGGGCATATAAATGTGTCTTATGCAGTTGACAATCTTACAATTGTTTGCCTTGTTGGCTGCATAGAAGCCACTTATATCAGTCATTTGCTGTCATACAAAGTCTAGAAGAATGTCAAGAGGGCAATGGGAGGTGGGTATGTACCTGAATTTTCACTCATCATCAGCTACACTTAACTCTAATAAAGTAGGTTTTATTTTGATTCCATCTTGTTTGTGAAAATACTGCTCATGTGTTCCTTCCTTGCACATGGGAATTGTTGGGTGCCATTGACAGTTGGATCGGCTATATTTCACAGCGTGTAGTAATCTTTGTGTTACATGGTAATCAGGGGGTGAAGAATTCCCTTGGATTACTGTAATTACTGTAACTTACCCAGCCAATCCAAGTTTATCTTACTCATTTTATTCTGTATCTATAAACAGATTTGCTATTAAGAGTTTGTCACTCTGCAGTGTGGAGTGGTAGTTAGATGCTCCAGATCTTGCTCCTTAGCAGATTAAGTGGTGTTCTCTCTGCTTCTCCCATCCTTACGATAGGAGAGGCTCTTGAAAAGCAAATTTTATTTTGGGTTGCATCCAATAGGCTGTGCATGGCCCCACCTGGAGGAGCATGGACAGATGCTGTCACCTCCCATCGAGTAATCAGCCTTGGAGGGAAGGAAGGACTCTCACTGGAATAAGTAAGAAGCCCTAGAACCTAGAACATGTTCTCTTTTATTAAATAGCAGTAGACTCAGTTCTTCCAAGGAAACAGATCACATTTTGTAAACCAGATGTTTCATTCTGATTCATTCACAAATCTCTCACTTGTCTTCCACATAACCCTAAAGTGACAAAAGTAGGTTTACATTCCTAGGAACTGGGTGCTAGCTCTAAGCTGGTAGAACACTTTCCCCTCAGAAATGATACAGCTTTCTTCTATATTTCTCAACCTCCTTTATCAGATGAGAAACTGCCAGTGTATATTTTGAGTCACAGGACGTTAGGGGTAAGGGCCATGGAGCACAGATCACAAACCGTGGAGAACGGTTGAAGTTGGATCTCCACTACACATGCATATATGCAGTGAGACCAGCCCAGAACTCTTTTTAAGTGTCCAAGGATAAGTCACATGAACAAGCTGATGGGCAGAGGGGTGTCAGGTGATATCAGCTTGCCGAGTATATGAATAAAGACAATGTAAACATTGAGGAGTTCCTTTTTCTCACATCAGGAGAGAGGAATTTCACCTAACCTCAGCTTTCTGTATTCTTACCTTTAACTTGATTTCTTTATTATCCACCAACTGCCCCACCCACCCATTTAGAAGTCTATGCTGGATGTGACAAAACTATGTACCTTTTTCCTGCTTGCAAAATAAATATCCCAAAGGCCTTGATACCCTTTTGTGTCAAGGAGAGTTTTGGAGGATCCTTAGGAGTTGTTATTCATAAATAACGTTGAAAGTTGGGCAGCACTTTGAGTGTTGATTACTGCCTTTGAATTTGGGGACCAGCATGACAAACATGAGACACACAGAAAGTTTACAGTTTTGCCAGGTACACAAGCCCAGTTCCCTGACCAGGGCCCAGAGGTATTGGTGAGAATTATTTTCCTCTTGGTGCTTTGCCCTTTCTGTTTTTCTGTGCCTCCTTCCCTTTCCTGGCTTTGTTGCTGGGTGACTTTCTTGGCCTGCTTGCTACTTGCTGTTGCAGTTTATAGCCTCTCTCTCCACTCCAGTTCATGTGGTATAACTGGAGATGCTCTGGGATTCTGTGTTTCAGATGTACTCTCTTATGGTGTAAAAGCCACTGCTATAGTCATTCTTAGTTCCCTTTTATTTCTAAAATGTATCTATTTGGAAGGATCTGGAATTTTAACTAGTGGTAGTGATACAGAGAAATTGAGAAGACACATGAAGTGATATAGAGCACAGTTGATACAGAAGGGAGAATGATCAAAACAACACTGCAGGGCAGTGCTACCAACCAGGTAGACACAGGAAGGGACAGTTGTTCTTTCACTGTGGTGGGACAAGGTACTCAGTACACATGAAATAAGCCCTCCAGAATGAAGGGGACAAGAAAGTAATGATTGAGTGGAACCTGCAAATCTGATAGAAGCACTAACAGATCTAAGAAGCTCAGCAGTGAAAAAACACAGTAGGGGGTCACTAGTTCCCTACCTATGGGATGCCCTGCCTATGGGAAGTTGGAGGTGCATTCTTGCATTCCTGGCAGCCCCTCAGCTCAGGCTTTGTGGATCACGTCTGGATTTGATTTTTGTCTTACAGCCTTTTCTTAGCTTCACAGTTGCTGGATATGAGAAACATTTTCTTACACACCCTGCTGCTTTATTCTTCCAGAAAAGTATTTCATTTGGGTCCTCTTTTTGCCATTTACAATAAAATAGGAAAAGAATTTTTAATTCATATCCCGAGAGGTGTCAGGGTTCCAGGCTTTGTGCTCCCGTGTCACAAGCACCTGCTTTGTTTTCTGATACAATTTCCCTCTCTGTCCTTAAAGTTATTTTTTATTAAGTTCCATTATCTTTTGAAATTTGAGCAGCAAACAGCAAAGCAGTTGTGCTCCGCTAGGTGAGTGGGGTCCATAGTGCACAGGTCACCTACCATGTGGCTTTTTCCTCATCCTGTATATGCCTTGCCTCTTGATGTGTCCTCATTTTTTTCAGCAAGGTCATTGTGCTGCTATGACTGTTATTTGAGGGGGTTCACCTGTCCTCATCCTGCCTTTTGATGGAACTAAATGCCAGTGAGTTTATGGCCATACCAAAGTCCCTTCTAATAATTAAGAGGCCTGTGAATTTGGTTTTGAATATTTGTTCAAATTACATCACTTACTAGTCTTGTAACTTAGATAAATAGCATAATTTTCTGAATTGACATGATTTTATTTGAATGAGAGATCCTTTTTTATAAAACTATGTATGAATTTATCAAATTGAAAATTTTGCAGCCAGGCACACTCCTGAATTCCCAACACTTAAGGAGGCTGAGGCAGGAGGATTGCTGTAAGTTAAAGGCCAGCCTGAACTGCATAGTGAGACCCTTTTCCAATAAGACCTAAAAGGGCCAGGGAAATAGCTCAGTAGTATAAGCACTATACCACCAAAAAAAAAGTATGTATAAAATGCTGCAAATGTAACCTCAGGGAATGGATCTACTAGGTGAAATCTAATGGGGTTTTTTGTTTTGTTTTGCGGTACCAGGGATTGAACTTAGGACCCTGTGCTTGCAAGGCAAGTGCTTATTCTACTGAGCTATCTCTCTGGCCCTCTAGTAATTGATTATGAACTATTTTTAAATTGTTTGGAATAAAATACTCTTCACTTACAGTTGGTAACACGTTTGTCAGTGAACTGCTGTTTCAATAACTAGTATAAAGCCTTCAAAAACTTCATACATAAGGTTGCCGGGTGGCTCCAGATTATTGAACGTTTTCATTTCTTACATGTAGAAACTGACCCAAAGAAGTTAACAGTGACTACTAATGATTGACAGGCGTTAGATCAAAACCCTGACCTTCAGGCTTGACAAATTTGACAAATTTCTCCATGCCAATTAAAACATTTTTCAACATTTTACAATTGCCTCGTGGGGGCACTTGGGTTTCTAATTATTAGGACCAATAAATAAACAATAGAAAGAAACTATGTAGAAAATGCTGTTAACTGGTTTCTGCTGTTTCTCGCACCCCAAAATTAGGGATTCAACTTCAGGGCCTCATATCTACTAAGGAAGTGGCCTGCCACTAACCTGCATCTCCTCTGTTTTTATTTGCTCAGCCTGGCCTTGAGGCAGCAGTCTTCCTGCCTCAGCCTCCAGACTAGCCTCCAGACGAGCCACTGCACTTGATTCTTCCTTCCCTGTCTCTTAGTATATTATCTTTCTTATGGCCTAGTTTTATTGCTAAGCTCACAAGAGAACTGGATTCGTGTCCCCCCTTTTTTTCTTCTTACTGTGACCCTTTTTTGTGTGTGTATATTTTTGAAGTAACCCTTAGTTCTAACCCTAACTCTTCTGATCTTCAGTTGCATTCTATATAAAACGGAGGTAGCACTTATATTTATTTGGCAAGTTATTCATTATTCAAAGCAAAATAAGTCACATGAAAATACCAACCATGGTGATTAGAATGAAGTAAATGCTTAATAAAATTATCCTTAGTGTTAACAGTTCTCATTTGGACCACATATAGATGTTTTTCTCAGTTTTATTTATATCTAACACCTGGTAATGTTTATTTAATCAAGCATAAGGTTGCAAACTGT
>PVKA01015002.1:0-13233 GCA_004027165.1 Ctenomys sociabilis
AAAAAAATCAGATAATGTGTTCAAATAGTGAGAATTTATAGAAGCACAAATAGGGATACAGAGAAGGAAACAGAATTATTGATAAATGCAGAAATCAACCACAGTGGACTCTCTTAGCATCCATGGGATTAGAGAGTCAAGTGGCAACAATGATGAGCTAAGGATGCAGCCCCAGGAATCATGGAGAGGTGCAGGTCATTTGTGGCCATGCTCAGCTGCAGAGAAGCTGCCCTAAGCAAAGCAAGGAACAAAGAAATGTCCTGAGCCTTCTGCCTGCCTTTCTTCTTATAAGTGGAACCCACTCTGAAGCCAGACAGGAAATAGCCAACATCACAGCCTCACAAAGCACAGAGAAAGCATAAAGTTGGTCTGGGGAGGGGGTAAATGGAGAATCAGCATGATCAAATAGTCACCATCACTAATGGAAGCAGGCTAAGGGGTCAGCCTGATAGCTCAGTGGACTGAAGTGCCTGTGTTAGCAGAGCACAGTGGCCAGGGTTCCATCCCCTGCATGTCATGCTGGCTCTGCCTCAGGGGCATGCTGAGATGGCGATTGAGACTGGGTGTGGTGGTGCCCACGTGTCTCCCCAGCACTTGGGAGGCTGAAAATAGGAGGATCACTGCAAGTCTGGTCTACAGAGTGAGACCCTGTACACCCTGTCCTAAATTCAAACAAACAAACAAACAAACAAATAAATAAAATGGAGGCAGGCTTTAATGTTGGCTGATGAATTTGTGTGCATTTTCTTCATTCATTCACTCAATCAAATCTCAGCATTTATTGGTTGCCTACCATGCAAAGGACTGAACTCATACTTTCCACCATAGCAAATAATCCATATCTGAGAAGTTCTCAATTTGCATAACATGAACACCATATTTAATCCTAATCATTGGCAATATTTACACTCAGAATAAGGGATTATCCAATCAACATTTCATAGGATTTTGTGGGGATTTACAAGACATTAACGATAATGAAAAAGATAAAATATTGTATATAACATTTTCCTAACAAAATAATGTCTGTAGTGTGATCTTTGTGTTAGTATTGTTTCGACAATAATTTTTTTATGTTCTAAGAAATTGAAAAAGTAAGTTAACCAGAAGGTTTAAAATGACATTTGGAGTTAGGAATGATAATGGAAACTCTTAAAAATTTATGTGCAATAGGGTTTATATGTAAGCACCATTTAAAGATGTCACCTGCAGAGCAAGACTTTTTTTTAATTTTTATTTTATTGAAGTACAAATATCAATAAGACAGTTTTAAGATGGATTTGATAAATAAATACATTGCAAACTGTTTTCCAGAGCAAGACTTGATCTGGATCTTTTAATGATGGGAAGGATCTACTGTAGGCAGGAAGAAAGGAATGTGGTTATGACAGATATCAGATGACACATGTAGGTACTAATTATTCTTAATAATGGCCAAGTTCATTATATTTTGAACATTTATGATTTTCCTCATTTATATTCATTGAATTATGAATTAGTATCATTGGCTATATGGCTAAAAAGAGTAACTGACTGTATGGTCAGATCACAAAATAACTTAAGTAATCCATAATAAAATTTAACAGATGATTTAGTTTAATAATTGGAATTTTCACTGAAACAATTTTAATCAAATGGTCTTATGAAAAGATACCTATTTAAAAATTGAGCTATAGCATTTTCCTATATATTTTACTGCAATATACATTTCCATTCATTTAGTAAATCTTCTGCTATAATAGTGTGGTTTTACATAATTTTCACTGAACAGCTACAAAAATAAGACCACGTATTGTCCAGTGCTTAAAAGACTGAAGAACCTATTGATGTGACTAAAAGGAATCATAGAGACAGGCGAGTGAGTTTTACTCTTTTTTTTTTTCATTTTTATTCTATTTGGACATATGTTACAGTTTGTGTCTAGTTGTCCCCCCAATGTCTCATGCAGTCATGGGACAGCTTCTAGAGTCTGTGATTCATTACTGATCCAATGTAGGGCATTGCAGGTGTGAATGCTATTCTTGTCTTAGGGTGAGAAATCTATATCACAAGCAGAAAGAGGCTGCTAGCAGCCGCTGCTTCTCCCTTTTGTTCTTTGCTGTTTTCTGCCACCATGAAAGGTTGCCCTCTTCTTTGTGCCACTCTGCCTTGTGCCATGTTGCCTTGGAGCCAGCTGAGTACTATCTGAAATCTCCACTAACTATGAGCTAGATAAACCTTTTCTTACTTAATTTTAGATGCCAGATATTTTGTCCAGCTGTGAGAGAAAAGAAACCAGGACAATACACTAACTGCATTTCAAGTAATTGTCAACATCTTCAAAGGTAAACAGTGTTGTCTTACTCTGTTTTTGCAACATTGGTTTGAGAAATTTTAGGTCTTTTCACTATCAAATTTTGCATCATCATATGATATGGTCTGATTCCTTAACATTCTAAGTATATTGAGCCACAATTTTCCTCTAGCTTTTCACGTAGTACTCTTGTTTTGCCTTTAGCTATTTTGTTGTCTGAAGTATTTTATGAGTACTTGGTTTATCTTGGTTTTATATCTGAAAGTTTACTTAAAGTAAATATAAGATTTAGAAAAAAAATGATTTAGTTTTATAGATAGATGTTTGAGATTTTAATTCATAATCATTAATAGTGGTATAATTTTTTAGTTGCTGGAAAATACACAAAACTGAAATGAAAATTATTTATCTTGCTCTTCAGCAGAGCATTATTTTCCAATGTTAAATATTTATAAGTAAAATTAAATGCAGAAAAATAATATTCAGTATTAAAACTGTCAAATACTAATTTTAAATGAAAATACAATTGAAAATTCCAAAGTATACTGAAATAATTTTACTTATCTTTGAAAAAATACTGATCTATTTACTAATACTTTATCATAAACATTTATACATTGTATATTTATTATTCCAAACCTAAGGTACATGGTTGAGCTTCCCATTTTTCTTCTCTGTTTTCAGAAAACCAAAATCTATGCAGCTTCTCACAGCAACACTCTTGGTTATCTACTCTATTCATACTCTTGAAAAAGGGGATTCCAGCACAAGGATTTCAGTACACAGGTTTTTGGGGAAGTAGACTGAACCAAGTTGTGATGTCTAATTTTATGTGTCAGTTTGGCTCGAATATGGTCTATAGTTATTTGTTCAAACACAGTGTAAATAATGTGATGGTATTTTATACATTTTAAAAATTTATTTATTTATTTAGTTGAGACAGGGTCTGTCTATGCAGCTCAGATTGGTTTTGTGTTCACTTTTTGTAGCCCTGAGGTTGGTCTCAAACTCACAGAGAGCCTCCTGTCTCAGCCTTGCTGGGATTAGGGGCGTGTGCCACAATGTTCTAGGGCCATGCTGCATGCCTGAGTTCTGTTTGGCATAGCAGGAGGTACCAGGCATCGAACTCTGGTCCGGGGCCCATGCTCTGAGTCATCTCTCAAGCCCCGATTGTATTTTAAAGATGTGGTAATTTTTAACTTAACCTCCGTATCCTGCTTTTTTGGTAAAGCAGAATGACCCTCCATAATGCAAGTTGACCTTATCATCAGTAGGGGTTTTAAAAACAAAGACTAAGAATCTCTGAGGAGGATGTGTCATATTGCTTTCTCAACTTGAAACACGATTCTATGCACCACACTTTACCACAAGAATGGTTTATGTTGGAGGCTGGGGAGATGGCTTGGTGAAATAAGTGTTTCCTTGGCAAGTGCAAGGGCCTGAGTTCAATCCCTGGTTCTGCAAAAACAAAAAACAAAAAACAAAAAACAAAAACAAAAACAAAAATAAAACAACAGTGGTTTATTTTAGCGCAGGTTTGCAGTCCATGCCCAGCTGATTCCAGGCCAGAAATGGCACAGCAGAGGGATCCAGCTAGGAAATCTGTGCCTGCTTGGTGGCCAGGAACAGAGAGAGAGAAGAAAAGCAGAGGTGGGAGAAATGTCTTTCCAGGTCATCGTGCAGCCTCTAGTGATCTGTCTCATCCGCTTCTTCCAAACAGGCCAATAACTTAATAGCACATTCAGCTTTGAATTCCGTATTGAATTCACCATATGCTTCCATGATACAATACCTTCCAAAAGCCTTATCTAGTTTGGGAAACTTTCCAGATCTGAACTGTAACAGGAAGGACTTCTCTTACCAGCAACATAGAAATTTTGTAAGTTTTGTACAAAATTTTGTAATTTTGTAAGTTTTCAGATTTTACCTTCAAAACTGTAATATCAACTCTTGCCAGAGTAGCCAGTGTGCTGGCCTGTTCTACAGGTTTGGGCTTGCTAGCTCCCTCAACTATGTGAATCAGTTCTGTGGACTCTCTCCATAGAGCTCTGCATACATGCATGCACATATCTTATTAGTTTTTGTCACTATTTTAATACTTTGATTGTTACAATTTGTACGGAAATAAAAAAAGCAGTGTAGGAAGGGATGAAAGGATGCCATGGAAGCAGAAAGAAAAAGAAAGGGACAGGGCAAATTTGATTAGAGTGGTGGCCATCATAGACAACTGTAATTTATTTCTTACAGAGAAGCTCTGGGACGTCATTATAATACATGCTTCAGAACTGTCTCTCCTAGGAAGGAATCAGATAGACACAGTCTTCATAGGTTCCTTTGTTTAGAACTGCTTCTAAGCAGCTCAGTCCTCAGTATCTTTATCCTTTCATTTCTTCAAGTAAGGAAGTCTTGCTGAGCCTTGAAGAAAAATCTCCAGCAGAGGAATGCAAAGACTGGCTGCTGGAAACCAGCTAGAATATTCACAGAAAGCACAAAGTCTAAGATGGGAGCACATCCTTATGAGTTATGGGAGTAAACTGCTTAATCTCTTCTCAAGAGGAACCATGTCAAGAAGAGCCCAATCTCAGATACTTTCCAGATGAAGTTTCTTTTGTATTGCTACAGCATGGTTTCTATTTGGGATGTGCCATGGACTGTCAAGTGGCGGGGTCTTGTAAAGAGTCCTCTGGTTACTGGGCAAATGGCCTCAAATGGTATTAATCATGACACCTAGGTTTGTATCTCTTATCTCTCTTCCCCCTGTTCCATGTACATATAAAATGTATATGTACACACAATCTGCTACATATGAATCTACAATATAGAGTATAGATATATTCCAAATAAGAAAGCAAGCATTTGTTGCTACATGCATTCTGACAGTCATGGCCTCCACCTGCCACTATAACTAAAAGCCAGACTGTTGGGACCAGCTGTCTTGGTTACTCTTCTCTCATTGCTGGGACAAATATCTAACACCCAAAATGAAAGAAGAAAGGTTTTGTTTTAGCTCACAGTTAGTGGAGGTTTCAGTTCATACTAAACTGGCTCCCAAGCAGAGCAGCTGTCCATGATGACGGCAAAAAAGCAGAGAACAAACAAAGAGGCTACAGCATCTGCAGCTAGCTGTCTTTGCCCCCTTCCTTACATATACATGTAGAGTATCCACCCCATAGCACTCACACCCATAATTGGATGATGAATTAACCACAAACTCTAGAAACTGCCCCATAACTACATGAGCTTTTTTTTGGGAGGCGCAACTAGACACAAACCATAGCACCATCCAATCTTACTGTGAACATCCCAAATGATGAGCTCCATGAAAGCCTTGCTTTTATAGTGTTCTGTGTCATGTGTTCCATTGAGGTAGAGAAAAACTCATTCAGCAGCTGTCACACTAGAAACTTCCACAAGGCACATGTAATCCAAAAGAGAAGAAATGACTGACTCAAAGTTCTAAAATCCTGCCATTCGAGTATATAGTCTTTTGAGCTTAAGTGGTTGGGACGTTCCAGGAGATCTCTGCCAGTATAAACAGCAAATTTCACACTGCACATTCTCTTCTACAAAGAAGCACAGTATATTTCAACCTCACTCAGGTTCTACAGGAAGCACATCCTGTAATTAGAAATACTTCTTCTATATGCAGTAATAAGATTGTTATATTTGAATAGGGCCTGGAGCAGGAAAAGGCCATTCTTCAGGTTATGGGCCAAGAAGCCATGCCCTTTAGGCTGTATGAACTTTAAGATACTGTAACAGCACTGGTGAACTTATGGCATGTGCGCTGCAGAGGGCTGTTTGTATCACTGAAAGCTCTAAAACGTTTTTTACTACTGTACTGTGACATTCCAGATATCAGTGGTAGTAAAATACAGCACACTGCCTATGCCAAACTTAAGTGCAGAACAACAAAGGCTTCTGGGTCTGAAAGAAGCCCATGCCATACGTATCAGAGAAACATACACCTTTTCCTCCAGCTCCATTCTCCTGCACAAGGAAAAAGTGATGTTTTTAAACCTGGAGCTATCCATAATCTTCAGTTTTTGTTCACCTTATCTACTTATAAAATTGGAGAGACCAATAGCAATTTTTTCTGGGCTAAGTCCCTGGATGGCCAGAGGATACAAATTGCTATCATTAAGGGAGATTTAAACCCTCATGTCATTCAGCGCAGTTAGGTATTAGCGCTCTATCTACTCACACCTAATACTGTGTAAGTAGTGTTCTATGTGACCAACTGTAGAAGGGGAAAACTAAGTTTGATAATGAGCCAGATAATGTGCATTCTGCTAATCACTGAGCACAAATTGAAAACATAAGGTGGCAGTATGAGAGGCAGTTAGACATGACATCGAAGTAAAGTCAAAAAGGAAAATATTTCTGATGTGCAGAGGTCAAAGTACTGCTCTTGGAGAATTTTTAAATATAAGAATAGAAGAGGTGATAGTATGAATGTATAAATATTCATAAATAGAAGTGAGTGACCAGCTGCATCCTGAGAAGTGAAGAACTGGATGACTGGAGACAATGGTAAGGGATGGCTAACACAGTTAGGCACATATTATGAAGATAATATGTCATGTGCTGATGCCCATTAGAGAATATCTGCTATGGAAGAAAGACTGAAAGACAACACTGAATGGTTCAGTCAAGTGGCCTTATCCAGGTTTTTCTTTTTGACATCCTCATGGTTGGCATGATGGATATATGTATTAAGATGGCAAAGCCACCCATGAAATGGCCTGAAGATGTGCACTTTCACTTATTAAAGCAATATATTAAAGTAACATAGCTACTCTCACTTCTGAAATGTGCATTCTGCTAATCACTGAGAATAATATTGGTTCCCTAATATAGTATTTTTCCTTAATAACACCCAGCTGGTCATTTGACAACTACTTGGAAACATGAAAACCCTTTTGTGGGAGACCAGATAATGAGAACTAAGGCCTATTTACCTTGTTGTTGAGTACAAAGGGGAGAGGCATTGCATAGGCATGATGGCATGTTGTAAGTTCTAGGGAAAAGTCAATACAGCTGAGATCCAGTTGTTTACCCAGGCATGTACTATGGATAATGGGAAACAGATGAATCTTGCATTACTTTAATTGCTTGTTCCCATGCCTGAATTAATACCGGTGGGTTGAGACCAATGCTCACGCTCTCTGCCCAGTAGAGGAGAGAGGCCCTTGAAGCCTGCATTCTAAAATATCTCTGTGTCTCTTTTGTCTTTTATCCTCATTCACTCCCCTGACAGTGGTCAGGGACAAACTAGCAGACTGGTTTCCTTCAAGGGCTGCTTAAGTGAGCATCTAGCCAGGGTAGGCTGGTTCCTCACAAGTGGGTCTGGGGCAGTGACCTGACCAAGGAACACTGATTTCCTATGCCCATTCTTCTTTGAAAATCTAATCATTCACTTTCATAGAAGTAGGTGAAAATTCTAGATATTCCAGAATTCACGATTCATTTCCACTCAACATATCATCAGATCTGAGCTGAAAAGACACATGAGAGAAGGCCTCTGCCTATGGCATTACTGGTATTATCACATGTTGAACCCTATTGAATCTGATAGACTCACAGACTTATTGTCACTCAAAAATATGCTCTGAATGGCAGGGTGCCAGCCTGCTGGATGCAGTATACATGTGAACTCAGATATGGAAATATGATGTTATATCTGGAGTGAGAATTCAGAGACAGAGAAAGCAAGGGAAGCGATCCTACTTTTCACTACTTCTAGTAATTTGCTGAGTCACTTTGTTCTTCCCATCTTTGAGCTGTGTAAATTTAGACATCTGATCCATCAAAAGGAACTTCTTCCAAGAAAGGTAGCCAGGATCCCAATGAAACATAAGGTATACTTGTAACCATGACACTTCACTCTCCTGTGTCTTAAGACCAGCAGATGGGAAAAAAAGGTGCCATCCTGATGGGAAAACATGGCCCTGAACACCTGAAGCAGATGCAATGTATTGCACAAAGAGGGAAATGAAGGGAGGGATGTATGCATTTCTCCTACCACCTTCTTCCCTGGTTGTGCCTGGCCACGAACACTCAGCTTCTCTGAGACCAGCATGCTTCCCAGGGGTTTAGATTCCTTAGGAATGGGGATTTCAGTTACAGCACCAGTAAGCCAGCAAAAGTTGCAGAGGTGATAGACAGCCCAATATTAGAATTCAAAGTGGATGATACAGGGTAGACATGATACATATCAGCTACTGCCTTGAGACAAAATTCTGAGATAAGGGTCGTTTCACTTCTTTCAAAACTATTTTCCATTTTTCTATTGAAAAGAGGCCTCTGAGAGCTGCTATCTAAAGTGTAAGGAAGTAATCTGCCAGGCACTAGCCTAAAGCAGCAGTGGGTGCACCTCTCAGACCTTTCCACACGTCTTGTTTTTTGATATTGGTCTGTAATTTATTGGGCTGGCATTTTTTTTCAAAACATTTTTCTTTTTTCCTTTTGGATTTGAGCACTTCTTTTTCTGTCTTCTCTTTCCAGTCTCCTCTCTGAAGACTTTTGAGTGTATTTTACACTTTGAATCTTGACCTTATGTATCTACAATATTTATGTGATATTTTTCCCTCTGGTTTTCCTATTTTCCATTAATTTTACCAACTGTGCTCTTGTCCAACTGTTTTTTTAAAATTTTAAATCTCTGAATATTCAAATTTAAGTTGTAAGCCCCTGCCTGTTGATTTCTTATGTAGATCAGCTTGTTGATTCTATTACTTTCTTAAATATAAGTCATATGTTTCTGAGGTTTTTTTTTTTGCTTAGATGTTTTTCAGGGTATGTGTAGGGTGTATGACATATTATCAAGATCCCACATTATTTTCTTCTGTGTTGTTGAAACAGTTAGCATGGTTTAATTCCAAAACAAAATATGCTCCTTGTGGTGAGCAGTAGTTGAAATTAAAACTTTGTGTTCTCTTGCTTTGGGGTTGTAAATTTATCCTATGCAAGTACAATTCAGAGATTAGACAAACATTGGGATACAGTTCATAAGCTGACTTTGTCACTCTGTGTGTTTACATTTCCTAGAAACTTTCCCTTCATTTTTTTTTTTTACAGTTACTTAGGCAGCCTCAGAATGTTTTCTGTTCAAGTCATTAGATCTTTAGTTTTCTGAAGGACCCTACAATTTACAAAGAATGCCTTCAAGTGAAAAGCTGTACACACTGGAATCCTACTAATTTCAGCCTCTTTTGTAAAGGATCACCTTTCCTTGTTTCTGCCTGCTTTCTTCGTTCTTCACCACCATGAAATACTTTCCCCCTGTAACCACTGTCTTTAAGAGGCTTACTCCAAAAAGTTGTTTTGCCGTTACCTTTGGCAAATGAGACCATTCATATTTAATGTTATTACTAACAATTTTGGGTTTGTACGTCCCATTTCATTCCTGTTTTCTATTTTATCACCTGTTTTACTCTTCATGTTGATTTTTACATTCAGTTGGATAATTATTTATCAACATCTTATCGTCATTGTATTTTCTTTTTCATAATATTGTTACTCAGTATCTTAATATATTCTAAAGATTATGTCATGTACTCATTACTTATTAAAGTCTAATATAAAGAATTTTTTTTAGTGGAACCAGGGATTGAACTCAGACCCTCTCACTTGCCAGTGAAGTGCTTATTCTACTGAGTCATCTCCCCCGTTCCTAATATAAAGAATTTTATCCCTTCACAAGCAATATCAGATCCTTAAAATTTATTGACTAATTGTAAGTCCTTGCAATTAATTTTGCTTTCCTGCATTTAGTATTTCACATATTTTGCATCTTGTACAAATTTAATATTGATTTCTACAGTTAAAGTACATTTATACATACCCATATATCTTTCCAATACCCTTCATTCTGTTTGTGCCTTTGTGTTTCAGTCTAAGCTTAGCTGTTTGTTTTATATTGAAACTATCCCATTGATGTTACTATTAATTCTCTTTGTTTTTGTCTGAAGACATTTTAATTTTTTAAGTCATTTTCAAAATCATTTTTCTCACCGTGACTAACTATATATGTTGATACCTGTGAACTAAGCAACTGCACTGAAGATAACAATGTGTAATACGAGGGTCATGCTTGGAATGACTGTCATTCTGGTCTTCTAAATGTGTAATGCTTGTCATAACATACCAATTACTGCCATACTATCTCTCAGGCAAATGCTTTTTTTTTTAAAGAAAGGTAATCCATTTGAATGAAAGTGAACTGACTTTCAGACTTTGAAGGCACCATTGCAGCTAGAGAAAAGATAAGAAAAAAATCTCTTAAAAGCAACTAGGATGTAGGAAAAATAATTCAACACCTGCAAGACGATGCAAAGATGATACAACGTAAGACTTACATTCATCAATGAGAAGGAAGGAGTCAATATAAATGATATAAAAAGAATATGGGCAGAAGTAATAGCAGAAAACTTCCCAAGTATCAGGAAACAATCTGACATTCAGAGAACCAAAGCATACAGAACTCCATATAACTTCAACCCAATTAAAAACACACCTAGATATATAATAATCAAGATCCCAGAAAATCAGTACAAGAACCTTATACTACATTCTGGCCTCTTAGTTGGACTCACAATTTAGTTCTAATTTTTGAAATGTTTAATTTAATTTTGAATTAATAAATATTCAATTAGTTTTCTGAATATTGTTTAATTTTAATTTTTGTTTTATGATTTATACTGTTTCTTTGACCTACAGCCCACATATAGAAATAGTGTGACATTTTTTCTTAGTATTAGAAACTTTAAATAGTGTATTTCCATTTTCCATTGATTTTATATTAGTTCTTTCTTGTCTTTTACACATAAACACACACATATTTGTATGACAAAAATATATAACCTGACATAATATTGATATTGTTCTGTGGAAATTTTCAAATCGTCAATGACTTTTTTAATGGGTTTATCTAATATTATATTTTACATACTCCTGCATAACTAACATTTTATTCTTTGTCCAGGACCACGCAGCTACTTCTCTTGCCTTCTGGATTATAGTTTTTTTAAATTTTCTGTATGGTATGCCTGGAGGTATTAGAATATTTGGAGTTTGTACAGCTGGAAAATACCACTAGATCTTTTTTTTTCTAATGTGGAATAAGATACTATTTAATTTTGTTCTTCCACAGCTAATATTTTTTATGTATATGCTTTAATGATTTTTTTCTCTTTAGAATTAGTTTTGGACAATTACAGTTTTACGTATCCTGGTATGATTTTATTCATTTTTCTTGTGCAAAAGGTTCATTTTTCTTAGAAAAGTGGTGCTATAATTTTAACTGAATTCAGAAATTTTAAATCTTTAAATATTTATTGCCTACACCCTTCCACTTTAAGAATTCCAATTATATGAATATAAGCTTCTTGACTTTGGCACAGAGAGAACTGTTGTATGACTGATCTGTAAACTTTTCTTCATGTTCACCTTACAAAATTTTTGTTGTTATATTAATTTAAATTTGTAAGTAATTTTTCACAAAATTTTCTGATCAAGGAGATTATGTAGTCACAGAGGAAAGGGATTGATGATCCATAGTGTGCCTAAGGAGAGTCATATGGAGAGAAAACCTTCTCTCAGGCTATCACAGAGAGCAAACTGGTCAAGCAATGGCCGTGACTTATCCACATGGCTGACACTGACAAAGAATCTACAGAGTGAGGTACAGGGTTACAGGATAAGCCCTGAGAGGACTTAACTGACCTCATCAGATACAAAAGTTACATATTTTATTAAATAGGTCTTTCCTTATCTCGGTCTTAACCATCCAGCAGAAAAGTACAAAAATGAGGTATATAAAATAAGGTTATAATAATAAACTGAGCTGTAAATGGCTCTAGTCAACAACTTCTTTGGATAAGCCACTATTATTATGGACTGCTGGACTGTGTTGGAATGTTTTGCTGGATTCAAGCACCTATAATAATTGAATGACAATGGAACATCCATCTTTGACAGGACTAAACAAAAAGGGGATATAAAGGAAGAACCATTCTGTGTTTGTATAAACAGTACAGTTAGGATCAATGTGAAGTACTTTGGCGTAATTCTATGAGAAGAAATATATGTGCACTAATAGTGTTTGGACAGGATATCCTGTCTGCTTCTTGTTCTATGGATAACCACTAGGAAGATAACAATGTAAAAGGTATTAATTGTTGAAACCCTACTATAATTCAGCTTTAAAAACAAAGATGGGTATACAGCTACATTCTCTTAATTCATTGATCAGAGGCATCTGCTCTAATAGTATTTGTACATAGAATATCATGTATGTACCTTGTACAACAAAAAGACACTATGAAAACAATGTGCTATGTATAAATTGTTGAATCTGTCCTACTAAAAAAGATAAAAGAAAAGAAATGGGTCCTAAAAAATAATAATAATTTTTTAAAATGTGTAATCTATTATCAATCTCATGTTATGTATTCATTTCAGAAATATTTTTCTAAAATTCACTGTCTACATCTTATATCTTTCACACTTCAATATTTGTCTACAATTTTTAATTTGCTATATAATCATTATTGATTTTCAATAAAGTTAATAATGAATAAAATTAATAAGTAATTTATAATTAAGATAATCAAGAACTCTTAATGGAGTACTACCATAATCCTACCTTGCAATAATAAACTAATGTTGATCGCATTAATAAAAAGAAAAAATAAATTTATACAGATGTGATTTGCTTCTTGCTTTAAGTTCCTACAAAGGACACATTTAAACATAGAAACATAGTTTGAAATTAAATGTTAAAAAGACATACAAAACTTCCAGCCAGTCCATGGGGCATGCTGACACTTGAGACGGGTGTGGTGGCATGCACAATCCTATAAACAGGCGGATCGCATACAAGTCTTATCTAGTAGTGAGACCAGAACACCCTGTAGACGCTCCCCTCACCCCTGAAA